>JAABOM020000012.1:17821278-17835107 GCA_011800125.2 Solanum clarkiae | reverse complement strand
ATAGCCACGAGATGATCATCTTAGGGTGATCCTTTTGTCGACGGATGCTCTTATTACACGCGTAGTCTCTGAAGGATAGGAACCAACTATGTAGCATCTACATCGAGAATTCAAGTATTGTATACGTCATTATAGTGTCCTAGCTATACTTAGGATGTATAGCTTCTCTCCAGCGAGCATGTTCTTCTTCCATATCTCCACAACCATTTCATCAAGAGACATCCATTTTGGATTCTAAGATACCCAACTCCAAGAACACCTGAGAGCTTAGGCAGCTGCACCACTCTCCAGTTAACTAGATAGTACCCCTTCCCTTCTTTGTTTCCAAACCATAGAAAATCTCTTCTAAGTTTGCCCAATTTCTTTAGCACCTTGGCAGGTATGGGAAATAGACACATGACATAAGTAGGGAGAGAGTCCAGCACTACATTTATCAATGTGTGTCAGCCACCAAGTGACAAACATTGAGATTCCCATCTGGCTAACCTCTTCTCTGACTTTTGGACTATCCCATCCCATATCAGTAGTTCTCTATGTTCGCTTCCTAGAGGCATTCCCAAGTAAGTTATTGGGAATTGCTCAATTCTGTATCCAAGGATGTTTGCCAATCTTTGCATCTGAGCTACTTCCTTGGTAGGGAATAAACTGCTTTTCCTCCAATTGTCCCTCAAACAAGATATAGCTTCCAAGATCACAAGTGTCACTCCGATATATTTGTTCTGATCGTCTTTTGCCTCACAGTATCATCAGCATACAACAATTGGCATATTTCCATATTCACACCTGCCCTGTTACCAACTTCAAATCCCCTTATCCATCTATTTTGCATAGCCACCCTAAGCATGCTAGTCAGCCCCTCTATGACCATTATGAATAGCAAAGGGGAGAGGGGATCAACCTACCTCAAGCCCCTTTCAAATGTAAAAAGCCCCCACAAGTTCTCGATTCACCAGAATAGAGAACCTGACAGTTTTAATACAAAAACCTATCCATTTTAACCATATATTTCCAAACCTCATCTGCCTTAGGATGTTCAGAAGAAACCTCCAATTTACATGGTCATAAGCTTTTCTCAAATCAAGTTTGCACGTGATTCCTGCTCCGTCTCCTCTTAATCTTGGCTCCACACATTCACTGGCTATTAAGGCAGCATCCATGATCTGTCTGCCCTTCATAAATGCCATCTAGTGCTTGTTCACCAGCTTGTTTACCACCTCCTTGAGCCTTTCAGCTAGCACTTTAGCTATGACTTTGTACACCCCACTAATTAGACTTATTGGTCTAAAGTCCATCAGTGATGTAGCTCCACTTTTCTTTGGAATAAGTGCCACATAAGTCGCATTCATGCTTTTCTCAAAATCTTGGAACTCAAGGAAGTGTTTCATAGTGTTCAAGATATCTTCTTTCGAGACACTCTAAAATTCTTTATAGAAGGTCATTGGGGAACCATCACATCCTGGTGCCTTGTTACTAGCACAGAGCATGATGCTTGTAAGACTTCTTCCTCCTCCAACTGCTTCTGCATCCAGATCTGTTCCTCCAAGCTAATGCTTGTGAAGTATTGTAGGTTTAGATTAGGTCTCCATGTCTGTGTCTCTCTGTAGAGACTCTGATAGTAATTTTGTATTTTTGTCTTGATCAGTGTTTTGGACGGCGAAAGGCGACAAAAGGCAACAAGGCTTTGCCTCGCCTCGCGGCAAGGCGCTCGCCTTTTTGAAAAAGGCGACAATTTATACTAAAATCTTAAAATATTTAATTGCATATATAAATATCTAAAATCTCAATAGTAATAATATATATTAGCAAATATTTCAATCCAAAAAAGCAGAAACTAATAATAAATACTAAAAGTCTAGACTCTAGATTGACAAACAATACTTGAGACTAAGAGGACCTTTCATCACATTCCGCCCCGTGGATGATGCACTTCCACTAGAAGACGTCTTTTGAGATTTTGAGGGAGGCATCATTTCATCAAATTCATCCATATCATCATCAAAATCAACACTAATGACGGGTTCTTCTTGTTGTCCCATTTGATATTTTGAATTATTCGCCTTTTTATTTTCCAGATATGCCTTTACTTGTTCTCTAATTTCAGGCGGACAACTTGGACATTGTTTTACATTCTTATATCCATCGATCAAGTATTGCTTGTGTCGACTAATTCCACCATTACATGTAACTTTACAGAATGTACAAGTAACAGAATCTCTTGTCGGTCCTTGTATGCCATAGTTCAATCCAATATCCTTCCTTTTGTTATGATCCACCGCCATTGAACCTCTCGTGGGACCTTGTCGTCTGCATTTTTTGAGTCAATGAACACCATATATAAGTCTCTTTCTTATCCTTATATTACTCAAACAAGCTTCTACCAAGATGAATGGCTTCTAATGCAAATCACTCCGGCATGAATGCAAATTGGTTCTTGTAAATAGACATATCCATCCTCATCTCCGCCACCCTCTCCATAAACTTTTCTAATGTGGCTTAGTAGCTTAATGTCCCAATAGTTATTACAATTTTGAATCACCCCTGTTCTTGTACAACAAAACCACAGTACTCCACCTCAATTTTTTGGGCATTTTAGTAGTCCTAAAAATGACATTTTTTTGATAACTGAGAAACCCGTCCTTTGGACCAAGCACAACCTTCTAAACACAGTGGGCAATGGATCCTCCCCTCTACCTTTCTCCACTTAAATACAAGGCTTCACTTTGCATGGTTAGGGCTTGAACCTGGGATCTCAGCCATAAATCCTCCACCCTTTGCCACTCGAACTAGGTCATGGGGGCATCCTAAATATGACATTAATCACACCTTTTTTGCCTATACTATTCCAAAATTCCATCGAGACGAGTTGCCCCCTTAACCTCTTCGAACTTTACACTTATAGTACCCAAAATTATGAGGACTTTAGGAGTGCTCTAGATCACCCAACACAATACTCCTCTACTAAGTTGCTCTGACTCTTCATATTTGGTGTTGACCCATGTCAACACGACGTGGACGTGGGATCCGTACCCAATTTGGTCAGTTGGTTTTGTACTTTGACCGAATTTGAGGGAGAAATTTCGGACAAATTCAGTGATTTATGTAATCAAAACTAATATTAAGGTTCAATTGAAGAAACGAAATACCTTGGATATATAAATTTCTATTTTCACCGCCTTTCCATGATTCTCCTCTTTTTTGAAATTGGTAACATTGTATTATATCAACAGAGTACATAGGTTGTACTCAAACCTTATATGCAAAAGTGCTCCAAAATCCATTGCTCTGTGTCTAAATTGAGTCTAGAACATCAACTATAGAGACAGTATCATTAGAGTAAAGTTGGTTACACCAAAAACATAACAACAAAATACAGTTTAGTTTAACATCCTGCACACTATGTTCTATGCCTTCAAAACATCTGGAATTTCTCTCTTTCCAGATTGCCCACCAGATTGAAGCAGGGATAATTCTCCATCTATTTCTGTCTTTTACAGTAACACTTGTCTCCTCCCAGCTGTATAAGGCCTCAATTACCCTCCTAGGCATAGTCCAGGATATGCCTTTGAGGTTCAAAAAGATCCTCCATAGCTGCTGTGTATATCTGCAGTTCAGGAATAGATGGTTTACTATTTCTAGAGTTTCCCCACATAGGAAACATCTAGAGCATAAGATTATTCCCCTTTTCATCACATTATCCTGAGTCAGGGCAGCCTCCTTAGCAAGCAGCAACATAAAACATGAAACTTCTAGAGGTATTTTACACCTCCATATCTGTTTCCGTGGCCAGTTGCCTTGCTCCTGTCTTGGTTGATCCATCATCCTGTAAGCTGACTATACCTTGAAATCTCCTCTTTTGTTGCCTTTCCACCACAGTCTATCCTCATTTGTATGTAATCCAGTAAAATTCTCAACAGTGTTGAGAAAATCTGCCACCCTCCTTATTTCCCAATCATTTAGTTGTCTCAGCAATGGTCTTTTGTTGAAATTGAGCTAGATTGTAGAAATCAGGGAAGAGAATCCCCAGGTTGCCTTTCTCATGCCATTCATCCTTCCAAAATTTGATCTTGACCCATTTCCCACTTTCCTTATGGTTTTGAGTTTAACTTCCTCCCACAGAGTTCTTAGTGATCTCCACAAGCTGGTTCCATAAGGTGTGGTGACCGCCTTTGTCATCCAGCAATCTTCCTCTTCATATTTTTGTCCCTATCACTTTTGTCCATAGTGTCTGATTTTCATTTCCACATTTCCACAACAACTTCATTCTGAGAGCTTTGATATGCATCTTGACATCCTTTATGCCTAGAACCCCATTCTTCTTTTCAGTCGTGACAGACTTCCATTTTACTAGGTGAAACCCTCTATTCTCTTTATTTCCTTGCCATAAGAATTTCCTTCTTATGTTGTCCAGTCTTTAGTGACCCCTGCTGGAATAGGAAACAAAGATAACATATAAGTTGGAAGAGCATCAAGGACTGAATTAATGAGGGTCAGTCTCCCCCCCCCCCCCCGACAAATACTGAGTTTTCCACCTGGCCAGTTTTTTCTCACACTTCTCTATCACCCCATTCCAGATTTCACTGGAATTGCAATTTGTTCCCAATGGCATACCCAAATAAATGGGGGGTAGAGTACCAATTTCATCCCCTATAATTGAAGCTAGCCAGTTCATGTTACTGACTTCATTGATTCGGTACATAAGGCTTTTCCTCCAGTTTATATGCAACCCAGATACACCTTCAAATAGAACCAAAATTACCCTTAAGAATTTCAGTTGATCTGCTTCGGCTCCACAAAAAATCGGAGTGTCATTTGCATACTGAAGATGTGTCACTTCCAGGCTCCCTGCACCCACTCTGGCCACCTCAAACCCTTTTACCCACCCTCTCAAACTAGTTGTCTTAATCATGTTGAGCCCTTCCATAGTTAATGAGAACAAAAACGGGGAGAGTGCGTCCCCTTGCTTGAGCCCTCTTTGAGATTTTGAAGAAACCTGCGAGGGAACCACTGACCAAAATCAGAGAAGCTGACAGTACATATGTAGAACTTTATCCAGTTCAACCATTTTTGTCCAAATCCCATCAACTCTAAGACCTTCAGCAAGTATTTCCAATTCACATGGTCATATGCTTTCTCTATATCCAACTTACAAAGAATACCTCGTTCCTTTTGCTTGATTCTGGAATCAACAACTTCATTGGCAATCAGCATTGCATCCATGATTTGTCTGGTTTTGATAAAAGCCATTTGTTGTGAGTCTACCAGTTTGTCCATTACTCCTTTCAACCTTTCTGTGAGTACCTTGGAAATTATCTTATAGATGCTACCTATAAGACTGATAAGGTCTATAATCTTTCAGTTCCTTGACTCCTTTCTTCTTTGGAATTAGGGCAATGAAGGTGGCATTGAAACTCTTCTCAAATCCTTCTTGGTCATACAAGTTCTGGAAGTAGCCATGATGTCTTTCTTCACTACATCCCAACACTTGATAAAGAAACCCATTGTGAACCCATCTGGGCCTGGAGCCTTATCAGCAGCACACTGTTTGAGACAATGTAATACTTCCTTCTCTTCAAACTTGCCTTGCAGGGTAATGTTCTCCTCTTCAGTTAGTTTGGGCATTGACTACTTTGATATGAAGGCCTCCATTGTTGTGCTTCTTTGTATAAGTTCTCATAGTAAGCTGCTATCTCCCTTTCAATTGTGTTTTGATCTTGTGTAACCTCCCCTTGTATGCTGAGTTCATCTATATTATTATATCTCCTGTGGGCATTTGCTATCTTGTGGAAAAACTTGGTGTTTTTATCTCCCTCCTTCAACCATAGTACTCTTGATTTCTGTCTTCATGACACCTCTTTTTTGGCCAGCTCCTCTAGTTCAAGAAGGATTGTTGCTTTTGCTGTTGTTTCCTCCTCAGTAAAAGTCCTGCTCTACCTGCTAGAATCTAGTGCTGCTAGCTTTTCTAGAGTTCTCTTTCTTTGTATACCCAGATTTCCCCCTTCCTCTTGCCTCCAATCCGTGAGTTTGAGTTTTAGAGCTTTGAGTTTACATGCCAACACATAATCAGGTCTTCCTGAGTAATTGAAAGATGATCACCACTCAATGACTCTGTCAACAAAGCCTTCTGATTGTAACCACCAGTTTTCAAACTTGAAATAGCTTTTTTTCTTCGCCCAGCATCCCCCAATTAGAGCTGTAGGAATGTGGTCAGATCTCACTCTCTGCAGAGGAATTTGTATTAAATTCTTGAAACTGTCATCCCACTCTTTTGATATCAGTATTCTATCAATTCTAGAAGCTGCTTCCTGTTGATCTCCCTTAAACCATGTAAATGTGACACCTTCTAGTAGCAAGTCCACTAATTCCATGTCGTCTATAAAATCAGAGAACTCCTCATACCTTTTGTTCTTTTGTTACAATTTGTCTTCTCAGAAATGTATCTAGACACATTGAAGTCCCCACACACTGCCCAGGGTCCCTCCAGCAGTCCCCTTATGGAGCCCAGTTCTTCCCACACCATCCTCCTTTCCTTGTAACAGTTTGGAGCATACACTCCGGAAATATGACAACTAAAATCTTGTGATTGTGACTCAAATTTACAAGTGATAAGAGTAAAAACCAATTTCCAAAATATTCCCCTCCCACATTAGTAAGATCCCTCCCCTTGTCCCACTTGCTTCTAAAATAGGCATGTCTTACCCATCTACCCCCCCCCCCCAAACCAAAATCTGTTTTACCAACTCAGAAATGTTCCCTTCTAGTTTAGTTTCTCGAAGACAGACTATGTTTGCTCTCCATTCACCCAACAAGCTATGTACAACCCTTCTCTTCTCCCTATTATTTAATCCCCTAACATTCCATGACACTAGTTTGACCTTCATCATGTGTTGGAGGTTGTGTATCTCCCCTTATTCCAGCCACCTGAGCTTTTGAATTTTACATCAAAAGCTACTAGACTTTTGAGCTCTTGTGCCCCCCTTGATCCTAATTTTTTTAACTGGCGTACCCTGTTCTATTCTCTGCACTTGTCGACAACTATCTATTTGTAATAGTAATTCTATTGCCTTTTTTTCATGTCCTTGGAAGTGAATCCCAAAGATTCTTCCCAATCTTATTAAATTTTGTTGCACCCAAGTGGAGTGCATGTTCTCTTCATCTTGGAGACTGCATTGTTGTTATATCATTATTGGAACAGGTTCCTCCACCCCCCACTGTACCAGGTCTGTATTGGTCTGTACACATAGGATAGTTTTCCTTCACATTTTTCAAAAATAGGAAGGGCCATAATTCCCAACCTGAAGCAAGGAAAACAACTAGCGAAACAAAACATGGAAATTATTAAAATGGGACTTTTATCTGCAAGAAATATCCAGAGAAGAGAGGTACCTCGAACTTGGTGATTTAAGAGACTGGGAAAGGGTGTAAAGTAGTTGGGTCCAGCATTCTTCGGCATCCTGTGATTATCCAGGAAGTGTCAGTAGGACCACTATATAACAATTGCAATGAAGTTAAGCTTTTTTAAAAAATGATAAGGAAGCATTATGGTAGGTTTTAGTATTTTGGAACCTGTTGCATGAAAGTTCCATTGCTCTGCTGGCCAAATTGAGGATATTTCTTCCGCAAAACCTGTGGACAGAAACATAATCAAATGTTAGTAGAAGAGCAGCAAACATGGAGAGAACACTAAAACGGCGAACGGATAAACATCAGCTACCTATAATTCTATAAATCCAAGTAACCCAGGGCAAGAATGAGTAACGCACATTGCACAAAGCTCTGATCAAGTAGATAACAGAACCTACCCCCCTTTCCCCTCCCTCAAAACCCCACTTTAAGTAATTCTAGTTACATCCAACCAGGATACTTTATATTTGCACACAGAAGTCCTGACAAAATACATCAAGTGTTCAACCCCAAAGCAGGAAAAACTTAAGTCTGTTAACCAGGATTTATTGGCAAATAGTGTCTACTCAGAATGCATAACCTCCTGAAGTATAAAACTTTGTCCGAAGTGCAACTACATATTGCAAGGTTGCAAAGTCATAATCAAAGAAGAAAATAGGAGGATTAATAAAGAAAACAATGTAACTACCATCCAGAATTGCATTGGTGCCACTGGTTTCACATTTTTATCAAGGTCATTAAATAGATCTCTTGTTGCAACTGTCAAGAGATGAGATGAGTGATCCAAATCATTGCTTTTACCCAGCTGATTATACCTAGCAAGAAGAATAAATAAACTCAAAATCTCAGGCACACGAGCATTCCAATTAATCATGTAAGAAAAGCATGTGAGAGATCAATTTTTTTGGAGTGTTTTCAGAAGTCTGATACTCTATACTTGTAGGAGCCAATTCGATCTTATCATTTTTCTGCCTTCTTGGAAATGATAAGATTTTATTGAAGAACTAATCAACACTAAGAGAGTGCAGTAATATGTACAGTGTACAGGAATGGCACCAAAAGGTCCTTGGAGGAATATATAATTCTAAAACAGATTTTGCCTCAAATAAGTTCTGTTTACCCCAAAAAGAGGCAAAATTATACAGTCAAATTTAATTTTCTGAGCTGAGTTGGCATTGTCTTCAAAACACCTCAAATTTCTCATTGTCCAAATTATCCACCATATACATGCAGGGATGGTAGATTTTTTATCGTATAGTCTTGTCATATTCGGGGTGAAATTCAACTGCTTTGGAATTTCAAATTGATTCAAATCAGGTTAAACTGGAATTGATTCAAGTCAAAAGGAGCATGTACCACAAAACCAGTCCACATCTAAATAGGGGAGGCTGGATAGGCTTTATTTTTTGAGATACGGTTAGATAGGCAATTTTTCTCTAGTAACTACTGTTTTTTCCTCATTTTCTTTGTAAATACATACTCTTTAGCAGTGATACCATACAACGTAAATTACATTAAAAATTGGGATTTATTAATTTGACTAACATATACATAAACATTAAAATATTGATTATTTATAACTATTAGCAAAATTACAACTGAAGGAAAAGATGCAAATAGATCAAATTACCTCACCAAAGAAAGTGCAACTGAATCAAACTAGACCTAAATCTTTTACGATCCAGAACAAGAAAAGACCATATTGAATCTGATCAAGTTTTAAGAACTCAAGCCTAAAGGGCTGTTTGGATTAGCTTTTAAAAAGTAGCTTATAAGCTAAAAGCCAAAAGCCATAAGTAGGGCACCCCTAACTTATGGCTTTTGGCTTTTTTCTTTACTTTTTAAGCCTAAAAAAAGTGCTTTTAAGCACTTCGTGTTATTCCCAAATACTTCCAAGACTAAAAAATAGATTAAAATCCAAAAACCACTTAAAATAAGCCAATTTAAACACCCAATAAAGCAAAAGACTCCCCAAAAAGGTGGAATTGCAGCCAAGGATGTCGTCTAGTGGTCGATGAAGTGGGTGCAGACCTTAAATATCAAGCTTCAAATCTTAGAGGAGACAAAAACATTTAACGGTTTCTACCAATATTTACCCAAGCCTTGGTAGGCAGAGCTATCTTTACATGTACTAGTTGGACGTAGCAAGTACAGGTGCACACAATCTGCACTGGGAACCACTATTATCAAAAGGAAAAAAAAAAGGAAGGGTGCAAGAAGGAAATGCTCACTGAGACAAGGCAGATTTCAGTTCCGGAACTGAATGCAAGCACTGAACTGTGGAGTTCATGTAGCATGTGTTTCCAAGATTAAATAATCCTGCAGAATGACCCTGGAGCAAACAAAATGATAAGAATACTCTTCACTCAGTTAAGGATTAAAAGGATAAATTAAAGCCTTGGCATTATGAACACAAGAAGTTCTCACTCAAAATGTGAGCGGAATGAAGAAATCATGCATATGATCAGCACTAGGAATCCACCAAATTACTTGTGCTCACAGAACACAACAGAGAATTAAACATTCGCAAGGCTTAATTGCATGTAGTGGAGATGGACCAAGCAACTGCTTTTCAATGGGAGATCTATACGCAAAAAGGTAGGTGCTTAAGCACCCATTATCTTTGATCCAACAATATAACATAAACAGGGAACTAGTAAAATATTTACATATGTGTCAGTTGTATCGTATTTACATACTGCCATGTACTTTTCATTATTAGTCACTCTTTTTGTTTCCTTTCCTTTTTGTCATATCTAGTTTTTTTCTGCAAATGGGTTTTGAGATGAGGGTTCCAGGAAACAGTCTCTCTACTTCTATGAGGTAATGGTAAGGTCTGCGTACATTATATCCTCCCCATACCCCACTTGCGGGATTTCACTGGGTATTATGTTGTTGGAGTTACTAAGCCCCTCTATGAAAATGGCAATGGGCGCACAGGTTAAAGAAGTGGATGAAAGAAACATTACCACTGCTTTTGAAAAATAAAATGAACAAAACAAGTTTTGTAAAGTTCTCCCTATGAATCAAATAGTGTATATCTGCTGGTATAAACATGCCACAAGATAGACCACACAAACAAAAACATCAAGATCTACGCATCTCTGAAACTGTATATTTGATGCAACTAGAGCTGTATAAAGAAAACTTACTACATTAACCACTTGCTCTTCTTCAGGCATATCTTCAACAAAAATAGGACCCTTCTCAGGGGCCTTCACAATTTCATCTGCAGTTCCCATCATCATCAGCCTTTGACCCTAGAATTATACACATGCTTCTTAATAACTGACACTTCATTGCATAGAAAATAGAGAGATGCAATAAGAAGCTATTTACCTCTTTTACTCCTACTTTAGACCAATCAGCATCATCCTAAATAACCATGAAAATTGTCCAAGAGTTACCAACAAAACAAACAAGCAAAGCACTAGACGAAGAGAATTTCAGCATTCCTCAAAACATAAATGATTTTTGTGCTTTATCTGCAAAGTAAATAGGGTTTACAAACCAAGGGCAGCACTAAAAGTTAATACCTTCAGTAGACCACCTTTGACCATTATCTTTTGCCTTTCAGGTGGTACCCCTGTTAGATCATACAGTTGGCATTTGAAAACATATGGAGGCTGGCTAGTGTCAATTTCCACAGCCGGATAGACTTCTTTTTGCCACTTCACACTTACTGCAACCAATCACCAGATTTACAAGGAGAAAATTACAGCTTTATAGTCCAAGGGTACAATCAAAAAGAGAACGAGAAAAGGGTTTCTAAATGGGATGAAAACAGTTTTCTCCACAAAGTTGCTCATGAAACGGAAACAATTAATAAATTTTCTAAAGGAAGCTTGCTTCCTTAACAGCTCTTTTAATTCGATAGCCTAGACCAGATAAGGTTGAGCTAAACAACTTGGTCTACACCAAGTTAGACTTGAGATTACACGAACACAAAAAAAGAAAAATTACAAGTACAAGAATCACTAAAGATAGCAAGAACAATTCCCTGAAAGCTTCAATAGAATTCAACAATATTTCTGTTGCATTGAAGAAAGGACGCAAAGCTTCTTACTTCTATTTTCCCTTTGAGAAGTTTAAAGAACACTTGACTACTCATTTTGAAAAATGTAAACAAGAGTGAAGGTACAGTTAATTTTTGACACATGACATGTTTTTAATTATTTACAGTGAGGACAACAATCTTAATGTGACAAAAAACTTCACATCGAAATGTACATTTTCTATTTTTAGATATTGATCACTTGTCTATACACCATGCATGAGTAATGTTACTTTATATGGTAGTGAAGAGTGTGACCATTATACTTGTGTTTTTCTCCAATAATCCTTCAAAAAATTCCAAATCAACATCAACAGCATAGACATATTGGTGCTGTCTGAATGAACCACCATGAACTAAACAAACAAACATTAAACTACTACAATGGTAAAACCTAACTGATGCACCAATGGTATTTCTCACCCATACATCAATAAACTTATATATATTATAAAAGATCTGCTCTGAGAAAAAAACAGATAATGTTTTAACTTAACACCATCAGACTGCTCCCCCTTTAATCTAGTTGTCAACAATTTTGTGAAAATTGAAATGTTTAGATAACTGCAGATTTTCTTTTTGCATTGTGATGTAAAACAGAGACTTCTTTTATACAACAAATATTTGGAAAACATTCTCAAACCACAACTTCAAAATATAGCTCTTACCAAAAGAAAAAAAAAATATTGGCAAAGAAAAGAAATCTCGAAAAACTCAAAATAATCACCAACTTGAAAATTTCTAGCATGTTCTGGAAAAGACAAAAGAGGCCACTTTCATATTCAAACCCTAGAAGAAACCATTAAGAAAATCAATTCCAGGTGGACCTGTATAAGCTCCACCACCATCTCCACAAGTTCTTATTACTCGAGATCATCAATCAATCAACTATACCTCAATATCAAACTAGTCGGAATCAGCTACGTAATAGACCACAATATTCAGGTACATCTCATCACTAATACTGAATAATTTGAGTTTTCAAGAGAAATTAGGATTTGTTAAACTACAACATACGATTTTCACCAATACTTTCGAGCCAAAGCATGAATAACGAATCTCTGCGTCGGAAAATCGAGACATAAGAGTGAATTTTCCCATCAATGTGGCATTATAGTTCAAATTCGAAGTATAATAAACTGATATAAGAAGTTATGGCGGAAGTTCTGACCTGTCACCATGGTTATCGGAGCTTCGGCGTTGGCAGGATCGGGACTAGGCAGAGGTTTCACGCTCTGTTTGGAATTTGGCCTGTGCGATGTTTGCTTGTTGAGAAGGGCAAACGCTACCGAAGAGTTAATATATACTCACAACTCGTACAGAGAAAGCCCTCCGATATTCCGAGATATTATTATCTAATAATATAAAATAACTACAAGGTAAAACTGTAAAACTACTCTGTAGATAAAAAGGACATTTAATAGTTGAATAGAACAAAAAGTAATTTTTATTGTTTTAAAAAAATTGTAATGGCAATATTTTAATTATGAGTTAATAGAGTTGAATTAAAATATTTAAAAATTTGAGAGCAAATTGAAAATCAAGAACTTACAAGGGAAAAGGAATAATAAAATCCTGGTTCCTTTGGTCACCAAAGAACAATCACTTTTCAACAAAAACTAACAAAGAAAGTCATCTCTTTTCTCCTCCATTCTCTGCCCTTTGCTCTCCAAAAAACTATTCCCTTTTCATCTTATCCTTCTTTTCTTCACTTTAATATATGAAGGTAATTTTATTTATTCTTTTTTACATATTTTTTAAAGAAGTTGTTCAAATAATTACAAGTTATTTATGTGTGTCTGTTATTTAAGCAACTAAAATAGATAAATAACTAATGATTGTGTAGATCAAAAAATATGTGTTTAGTATAAATAATAGTTAGTTGTTTAAACAACTAATAATTGTTTATACGATAATCTAAATTGGTACATCTTGATAAAAAAAAAAAGTCTTTCAAAAGATGATTAATTTGCATCAATTCTCTATCTAAATTGTTTTGACTACTGATGTTTACATGTCAACATGATTGCTTTCTTTATAGGTAAACAACGGGTGATTGTTTATATAAAAATTCAAATTATTTACACATGATTGTTTATTATAAACATCAGTCGATTATTTAAACAACTAAGAATTGTTTGTATGAGAACCTCAATTAGACATTTATTCATTGATCACATTTGAAAATGTATTGATACATATTGATAAAAAGGGTTTTTCAATGAATAATTAAATTTTAAAATAAAACTAATTTGTAAAAGGGTCTTGTTGACACCCAATTTTTACCCTCCGCGGTGTCAAATTAATTATCGTGACTTTATTTTTGTTTTTTAATAATTTTTAAACATTTTAAAAAAAAATTATTAATTTTAAA
>JAABOM020000012.1:17799998-17814978 GCA_011800125.2 Solanum clarkiae | reverse complement strand
ATATGGCGCCAGATATGTTGTGTTTGCAATATGTCACATTTGACATACGATTGTTCCTTGCAATATGTCACATTTGATATACGATCGTGTTAGAAATATTTTGGTATCACATCCTGATACTGGAGTGCGTGGCACCGTCGCCTCGGCTCACCTATCCTATGACGTGAGTGTGTGGCACCGTCGCCTCGGCTCACCTATGCATGTTTTTGTTGGGACTTGTGTTGGAGATTTCGGAGAAATGAAACTTCTCGTGTTATGCTGTGGTATGGCGCGAGTTTGGAGGTCGCCATCATTCCCGTCCGATATGCATGATTTTGATATTTTAAATTAAGAATTTCTGATGTTTGCATATAGGTTTGACTCATATATTTTTATTTGGATTTTTACTCTCATATATGTTTCGTACTTTCCGCTTTACGTACTCGGTACGTATTCCGTACTGACCCCCTTTCCTCGGGGGCTGCGTTCATGCCCGCAGGTACCGACGCACAGGTTAGAGAGTCGTCTCCCTAGGATCTCCACCTACCGTTGAAGTGCTCCCTTGTCTCCGGAGCAGTTTGTTGATATCTACGTATTTCTTTACTTTTTGTACTTGATACTTCTATATCTTGAGGGTACGACGGGGCCCTGTCCCATCTTATGATTCTGTTTATCTGTATAGAGGTCTGTGGATACACGTGGGTATGGGATACTATGTGCGATTTGTTTATGTACGCGTAATACTCATGTTGGGCGGTTTTACTGCAGCGGTGACCTTGTCGGCCTGCAAGATGTACGTATGTTCGTATATGAATGTTTGTTGTGCTGGGACTTTCTGTTGCAGGGTTTGGGTAGTCAGTAAAACAGAGGAAACTCTGCCCAAAATTCGATGGAATCCTTAGTTGTTACAAGTTGGTAGTTTGGATTAGTGTGTGTTTGGGTGCCCACTCGGCACTAGTCACGGCCTAGGGTTGGGTCGTGACAATCCACTTGCTGAAATTATTTTCAGCAATTACAATAATTGTTAAACCAATTGTTCAGACCTACTACTTTCTAAAATATTTTTCAAAATAAATTTATTTACCTCAATGCTCATTTTATTTTGTAAATAAATAAATAATTGTTAAAAAAAAAATTGTTAAACCCAGCCCAAGCTCATCCCAAGGATCCAGCCCACTGCAATGCATTAATATTAAGAAAGGACCTTTGCTTTTTTTTTTTTCCATCGTCATTTCAGTCAAACTATCCATCAATCAAAGTCATGGCAAGAGTAAGAGTTATCTTCTGAGTTACGCTTCTTCTTCTCTTCTTTTGCAGCACTGTTCATCCACCAACTGATATGGATCTTTCATTTTGTCACCATTTAAGCATCAGTAAGTAAAATGTATTTTGTTAATATTTATTTATGATTTTGTCCTACACCTCTTCATTATTTTTACTTCTCTTTGTCTTCCCACAGATGGCAGTACTATGATCTTCATGGTTTCCTCCTCTTGTAGCAACCCAAAAGCTTCTTTCGTTTTTGGTTTTAGAGGTCCTGTAATCTGTTTTTCAAATTCAATCTTCATCTTATGACTTCCTTTTTAATTGTCAGTGAAGGAATGAAGGGAATAGATACTGGAGAATTCAAAATTACTCCAACTTAGTCGACTATCATGGTACCCTTGATTTTTGGTATAATCAAGCATCACTTTGACTATTTTTTGTAAAGTGCTCTGTATAATAGTAGCTTTGGCAATTCAGCAATTGCCTTCTTTTTGTAAATATGTTTAATATGTCATAGCCACATTCTTCAAACTTCCATGTCTGTTGTATTAATTTATTAGTACTGACTATTTTTGTTGTAAATATGCCACTTGGCACATTACTCTCTCTGTCAAATTTATGCATGTATCATTTTCCTTGTTCTGACCCTTATATATGGTAGTTGGGTTGGGATTCATCACTGTTTAGAATCTTTATTATTGTGTTGGGTAACTAATTATTTTTAGCAACTATACAAATTGTTAAAATTAGTTTTAGCAATTACAATAATTGTTAATTTACATATTCTATTTGCTAATTTTTTTTTAGCAACTACAACAATTGTTAAATTAGACCTACTATTTGCTAATATTTTTTAATCAATTGCAACAATTATTGTCAGAGAATATTGACTTGCTAAAATTAGTTTTAGCAATTACAACAATTATTAATTCACACATTCTACTTGCTAATTTTTCTTTTAGCAACTACAACAATTGTTAAATCAGACCTACTACTTGCTAATATATTTTTTTAATCAATTACAACAATTGTTAAATTATACATTCTACTTGCCAATATTTTTTTTAGCAACTACAACATTTACTAAATCAGACCTACTGCTTGCTAATGTATTTTAAAGCAATTTCAACAATAGTTGTCGGAGGCTATTCACTTGCTGAAATTAATTTCAACAATTACAACAATTGTTAAGTTACAGATTCTATATGCTAATATTTTTAACAACTACAACAATTGTTATATAAATTCTGAACAATAATGACTCAATACTAACATATTACATAATTAACTAAAAATATATAGAATAACACAAAAGTTTAGCATTATACCAGCATTCAAAAAGATATAAAAGAAATGTAAAATTCATCATCAAACCATTATTCAAAAAAAACATAAAAGAAAAGTTGTCTTTGTCCAGCAAGAAGATACAACCCAGGATAATTTTCAACAATCCACCCTACTGTTAGAGCTCTTTGAAGTGTTGATTGCCCTTTTTTTGGCACATGATATTACCTTAGAAATCTAAACTCTCCTCCTTTTTACACCAACATGAGTGTGAGGTTCTGAGATTCTTCTTTTGGACATGAATGTCATGAAATGTGCATCTATAGTGCCCACCTTGACAATCAACTTAGCCATTTATTCAGACATATTTTTACATCTACAAGCACATGAAAGAACCTTAGAATCTCCACCAATAGCACCATCAAACCATCACCAACATTACCACCGCCACGATAACTAGAAACACTAACAGCTTCACCAATAGTACCAGTACCACCACCAACACCAGAACACCAATAGTTTCACTAACATCACCAACATTACTATCAATATAAAAATAATTTTTGAATGTTGTCGCAGCATCATTCGCAATAATAGCATCAAACACTCTTTCAATCTTAGATAAATCCCTTTTAATAGCCGATGCTCCAACCAAATTCTTCTGAAGCTTTTCAAGCTTGGGATCTATCTTGTCTTCTTTCAATGGAACAAATTCAGCAATATATTTTATCTCCATCTCCGTGGTTAAAGGAATTATCCACGGATACACAATTTATGCATAAAAAATAAATAGCTATAACAATTATTGAAGATAGGTATAACAATTGTAAAATGAGAAGTCTTACTGAGTCAGACAGGGGATCAAACAAATCATCAAACAACAACAACAACATACCCAGTAAAATCAAACAAATCATCAATTATAACAAAATTACTTCTCCTCGCATTTAGCTATCTAAGAATTCCCAGATAAGTTTCTTCATCTATAAATATTTAAACAAATGCCGAAGTTGGGGAATAGCTTTAAATGCCCAAGCCTATATAAAATAAGATCATCACAGATCATAATACTGAACCGAACATTAACAAGGATGAAAAAAATTGAACAAATAACAAAGAACAAAAAACAAAGAACTAATTTTACCATGAAAGCCCAAGGAAAACCATAAAGATTCGTTGCTTTCTCTGTTGGGTTCAATTCCTTCAATAGATATTCAACGGTGAGTGTGAAGCTTCCAAGACCCCATGAATAGGCAAAATGCTTTACGATAGATGCAAATATCAATCCAGTCAGCCTGAACTAATGTGCTTTTATCGCATGGACAAAGAATAGCATGCACGAACCAAAGTAAGCACAGTGACTTCTTGCAATTTTTTTCAACCTTCTCAGAGTTTAGAAGGGCAATTAAATCCTTCTCTTTGAAACTTTTTGCGGTTAACTCACACAATTTCTTGCGCCTTTCAATAATCTTAGAATTAGAATTCTTTAATGACTTCTTTAACAGATCAACAACACTAAGAGTATTATGACAATTTAAGTCTATCATAATTGTAAATTCTTTCATGCCGAAACAAACTGGCATGCCACAATAATTGATCCAAATGACTTTTTTTATCACAAATAATTCTTCGCCGAAGAAGTTGATAAATTAGGCTCATAGGAAAAATTGGAGCTTTTTCCTTAAAAATGTCTAAATGCTTTTCAAATATAGTAGATCAAAAATATCTTTCCAACTTTTGTGCCACCAACATCTTTCCAAAATCAATAAAAGATTTTTTCAAACCCGATCGAATAATAATACCACCTTTTAAATCAATTTCGTGATTGTCTAAGTATGTCTGCAATCTATAGTTTGAAAATTTAATGATTCTAACACTATCATCTGTTGAAGGAGGACTGTTAGCAGGAGAATCAGCAGTGAAAGTAGAAGAGATATTGTCTGATTTGCTTGCTTGTTTTGAAGCTGAATCGGCTGTGTCATATATATTTTCTTCTTTTTCTTCTTCTTGTTTTGAAAAAGAGCCAACTTTATCCCTTGACAATTGTTGTTGAGCCTCATACCCCTCGTTTGTTTGTCTAGGAGTTCAGACTACCTCATCCTCATATAACATTGCGACATCTTCCACTACTTTTTCTGCTTCTACTTAGGATTGTGGATTAAGTCAGCTAGATTTACGAATAGGTTCGCTTGAAACACTTTATCTTTTTTGTCCGAACCATTTTATCTACACAGATGAAATAAAACTAAATTAGCATAACTAATTTTTCAATAAAATAGAAAAACAAACTACACTAAATACAAATGATTTAAGATGCATCAATAGTTGAAATTATTACAACAACTTAATGTAGCAATATAAGAAATTTAAAGTATAGCTGCTAAATTACTCAATGATTTGCTAAAAAAATTTCAACAACTTCAACAATTATTAAATCATACAACTCACTTGCTGAAAATTTTGTTCAGCAACTATAACAATTGCTAAATCAGACATCATAGTTGCTAAAATATTTTAAAAGAAATGTAACAATTGTTGATGAAGGTTGTCCACTTGCTAAAATTATTTTCAGCAACTCTTAAGCAAATGCTTAAGTTGTTGTACTTTTAGTTTCTTAGATTGCTACCTTAATTTAAATTACTACACCATCTTAAGGTTGCAAGTTTAGCAGTTGTTTTATCAAGTACTTCAATTATTGGGACTTATTAAACAACTAAAAGATTTTTCTACAACTTCATTAAGTTCAGTTGATTTTCATTCATCACTGTCACAACACCACTATAATAATGAATATAAGTACAACTACTTGTGCAATTGCTTAAGAGTTGCTTAAGTTGCTGCAAAGGTTGCAACTATTAAGTTCAGTCGATTTTCATTCATCATCCACACACCACCGCCACAATAATGAATACAACTATAACTATTAAATAGTTGTTTAAGAGTTGCTTAAATTGCTCAAGTTCATTCGATTTTCATTCATCAATGTCAACACCATCACAGTAATGAATACAAGTACAACTACTTGTGCAGTTGCTTAAGAGTTTCTTAAGTTGTTGCAAAGGTTGCAACTATTAAGTTCGGTCGATTTTCATTCATCACCGACACAACACCCACCACAATAATGAGTACAATTACAACACTTAAGAAGTTGTTTAAGAGTTTCTTAAATTTCTCAAGTTTAATCGATTTTCATTCATCAATGTCAACACCACCACAGTAATGAATACAGTATTATTAGAGTGAGTGAAAACTGAAAAATACAAAACAATGTATGAAATATTTGAAGAAAGAAACACATGCATATTCTTGTTTTTCTTTTTATATCAAAAATTCTAACTATGGAGAAATATCAAAACCCTACCTATGGAGAAATATCAAAACCCTAACTATAGAGAAATATTCTCTTTTACCTTAGTAATAATGACAACAAGAGATGAAGGCAGAGACGAAGACAACGATGACAAGTGAAGCATAGGATGAACGAAAGAGGAGGCGATGAAGACCTTGAAGATGAAGAAGAAGAGAAAAATATGTAAAGAAGAAGAGTTCTGGTTTCGTTAGATTTTTTTTACTTTGAAAAAGGAGATGAATGACTTTTGATTTGAAAGTACACTCATGGGTCTCACAAAAAAGATATTAAAACTTTTAAAAATTGCAAATCATCCCCTATTTAACTTAAACCCTTAATTAATAGAGCATTTGACTTGGGCTTGGTCAAGTTGTCCCTTTTTTTTTTAATTGAGAACTTTTTTGTCACCCCTCTCTCAAATTTCTCCAATAACACTCTGTTTGGAGGCTTATTTTATTTTACTTTAATAGTTGAATGTATATTATTACTTTCCCCTTATTTTACATGACACTTTTTTATTTTGTAATATCCTATGTGATCTTTATCGAGTTCAACCTAAGATGAGAGAAAATGAAAAAAAGGGAAGCTATAGTGAACCAAATATGCGTCACAGACTTGGGTGGAAATTTTGGTTTGAAGAGCTTTCAAAAAAGAAAAAAAGGAATACTATTGGACTTGATCAATTTAGGATAAAAAAATCCATGTCAAAATATTTTCAAAGAAAATAAACCGAGGAAAGACAAGAATACCTCCTTAAAAACTGCCGAGTGAGATCACAAGACCCCGTCTATGAGCCGGAGATCTACTTATGGGCTGTAAGTGACCCCTTGTAGGTGAAAGTGTCCAAAATTTGAGTTACTGAAAATTGGACCTGGACCTATTAACTACTTCCTACGGCTCGTAACATGAACCATGGGCCATCTGGTAACACAATGTTTCAATGTTCAAAAATCTATGTTTTCTGAAACTTCAACCTACGAAACATCCTTTACGGGCCATAACTAAGATGACGGGCAATTTGGTAACTCGTCACTCAATATCCAGAAAAGTTGATTTTTGAATCATCAAGCTACAAAACATTGATCTACAGGTCATGGAATGATATACGATCCGTATGTTGTCTCGTATCTTGGCCTTAGACTTAGAAAAATTTCACTAAGCCACATGGGCACTTAAGAGGCTTCATCTAAGGGTCGTAGATGGCCTTTGTAGTTTCTTCCATGGCTTTTCTGAATTATTTTTCTCACTTTTCTCTAAGCATCTACTCAGATTAGTTAGGATGAATTAGGGGGTATTACACTATTAGTGTGTTAGAGTGTGACACCCAATCCAATGATGTGTTCGAATATGATCCTCGATCGAATAATATGCCATAATGCGACTCTCGATGTGTCAGAACGTTATAACCAATACAATTATCACAATCACATTAAAATATTTATAAACTTGCGTAATCAAGTAACAGTTTCATTGCATGCAATATGATCACAAGTAGCCATTTTATTAGGTTTGTTCACTCATCCTCTAATCACATACTAGTGGCGAAAGCCCGTGCTAGCACAGGCACAATAGAAATTATTTTTTAGTCTCAATTTATGTGACAACGATAGATGTTTTCTATATATTTTAGAAAATATTGTAAAATTACAAATGAAGCAACTAAAAATATATTATGAAGTCGTTGAAGCAGACACGTCAATATGCAACTATCTTGAAAAGATTAAACTAAAAGACCCACAAATTATTTTTTATTGGGACACCGAAAGCTATTCAAGCAAGTAGCTGATACAAATTATTTTTTAGTTTTGATTTATGCGACATCGATAAATTTTTTATGTAATTTCAAAAACTATTGTAAAATTATAATTGAAACAACTAAGAATATTATGAAGCAGTTGAAGCACACACGCCAATACGCAGTTGCTTAGAAAAGATTAAATTAAAAGTCTGTGAAATAGGCTCAATACAAATTATTTTTTAGTCTCGATTTATATGACGTTGATAGATTTTTCTATATGTTTTAGAAGATAATGTAAAATTATAATTGAAGTAGCTAAAAAATATTATGAATTCATTGAAGCAGACATATCAATACGCAGCTGCCTTGAAAAGATTAAATTAAAAACCTCAAAACTTATTTTTATTGGTCCACCAGAAGCTGCTCAAGCAAGTAGCCATATAAATTATTTTTTAGTTTCAATTTATGTGACATCGATAAATTTCTTTTATATATATTTCAAAAACTATGAAGCAGCTAAAGAAATATTTTGAAGCAGTTGAAGCAAGCATGTCAATATGCAATTGCTTTGAAAAGATGTCACGCCCAGAGTTCACACCCTGGGCGCGGCCAGTACCCAGAACCATCTCTAGTCCCAAGCGAACCAGTTGGCATGGCTACTTTTCTTAGCAAAAGACATTAATGGATAGATAATGGCATAGATAAGATATATAAAATAAACTGTAATAGTCTGAACAATCTAACAAAGAAGTATCTCAATAACATCTGAAACAAGAACTGAAACACCTATCACATAGTCCATGGAACCTCTAACTAGAATAATCTGAAACTACTATCGGGACAGGCCCATGGAAGCCACCATTGAAAAGAAAATACTAGAAAGAAAAACATAAGTAATGGCTTCAAGACCCTGACTGAGATGAGGCCTCACCGATAGCTGGATGGATGTCTGGTCCTTAACGGAGCGTCTGTTGAGGGACTCTGTCACCTGCGTCTACATCATAAAATGATGTAGTCCTAAGGACATCAGTACGTAGAATGTACGGTATGTAAAATGGCCAAAATGGAAACTCAGGATAAGGCAATATGTTCAAGTAACTAAAGCATTATCTCAAAATAAAGTAGCATAAGTAATAAATACGATATATGCTGAAAATAGAAACATGTTGAAAATATGTATGAAAAATCTAGCTTGCTTTAACTTAGGGAGTTTCTTTAACCGACAACCACCATAATGAGTCTCGTGGTGATACAACATCTTGCCCACACTTCCAGAGCCGTCCCATACTTTGCGGGGATAAGGAACGAAAACTATGGGAGTGGATTCATCTCAAAACTGGGTCATCTCAGTGATAAGTAAGGAATTATACCTTGGTACAATTCTATCCTATGTTGACTACATATTTTATGAGTTCAAGTTATTAATTCTACTCTTACTCATATCGGTTCTCAATACTACTCCCAAAATAACATTTATAATGCTCATAACTTAAAGAGTAAGAGTTCTCAAAATATATCTTTGATCTTTTGGGGACTTAGCCCAACCTAACTTTTGTTAAACTGTTCTCATCTTAATTCTTTTCTTTGACTGAAAATGGTATCATTACAAGTATCTCAACAGGGTCATATAGTATTACTCAGCTATCTTGCAAATACAACTTTAAATACTTCTTAAACTTAACTCAAACTGTAAACTTTATAACTTTTCATGAAATAGATATAGGATCCTTATAATTTTAACCATAGTTATAAATCTTGTCTCCATATCTTAATTCAATAATAAAATCAAGAAGAGTCATGATCCTTATCAAGAAAATATGCATGAACAGTACTTTGAAAAAATTTGCTAGTAATGGAAGGAACTTTGATCTCAACTTATAATCTAAATCTTAAGTGGAAACTAGTAATTTAAGATTTAAAATAGTAGTAGAATAACCCTTTGGAGAGCCTTACATACCTAAGGAATCAACTTCTTGGAAGAATTGATGAAGATTTTTGAAAGCTCTAACCTTGCCTTAGAGTATATGCTTGAGTTCTTGGAAAACTTTTCTAACATTAATGAGGTGAAATAGTACATTTTAGGAATTAATCGGGGTGAAAACTGATGTACTTAAGGCTTAAGAAGGGTAGAAAAAGTTAGAACTACCCCTTCATAAAATAAAAAGAAAAAAATTTCACACCATACACCATGTCCGCGTCGCGCCTGGGGCGAACATGTGTATTTCGCTAAAATTCGTGATTTCCAAATTTTCCGTCGAAAATTTTAAAAAAAAACTTAAGTATGGGTTCGCGTCCCAGGAACGTCGCACCCTGGGCACATACCCTCATTGTCTCAAAATTAATTAGCGAAAATTATTTTTCAATCCATTGCTCTAAAATTGGGTTAGGACCATTTTTCCACCCAATTTTTTCGCGCTGATTGCAAATCCGATCTCGGATTAGCAAATGGAGCATGGGAAGACACGTTATGCGTATGTTTCCTTTCTAGGGATATTTTGATAATTTCACCGGGTGTCACAATTAAATTAAAACACACGCGAAATATTTTTTGTTGACCCCATATAATAAAGGAGAAGAAGCAGGCAGGACAATCGAAAGCTACTCAAGCAGGCAACTACGACCAGAAGTTGCTGCCTTATTTCCTCATATATAAGTAGTAATGCACAAGTAACACTATCGATGTAGTTAACAAATATATACAACACAAATGGGGAATCCCAACCATCACCTACCTCGAAACAAACTTTGAAAATCTCTAAAGAATTGGAGCTTTGCCTTTTTTCAAAGTCTTGGTTCATTTTTTGTCTAAAACAAATAAGAAATACAATGGATAAATATATAATGACCTCAAATACTCGGATCATATTAGAATTTTAACCCTTGTCCACTTTCATGATTATCTCCCCTAACAAGGGATTTTTTCTACCATTAATTGCTGATCACAACTTTCCCCTAAGAGAATTTTCATATAGATTCTAAGATCTAGAAATTAATTTACAAGTTAGAGGAATGATTAACCAACCTTTATCGATAAAACAAGTGAAAAACAGAAGAAAAAGTGTCCAAGGTCGTTTTTGATCTCTCAAGAACAAAGTGGGAGAATTAAGAACAATCTTGGGACCTATTTGACTTAAAACTCATGAATGTAGCATAATGGAAGCCACTTATTCCGCTATCGTGGGAGCCATCCCGCCATGGTAGGTTTTATGAAGTCAGAAACTCAGGATTTGCATCTTAAACTCCTATTTTTCAACATACTCTCAAACCATGACATTCTAAAATTAACCCTATGCACCAAGATCAATTTAGGAAATTCTACATGCCCGAATTCGATTTCGTAAAGACTTACAGGCTTCTCATTATCTTGACTATCAATTCAAAAGATTAAACTTATAAATCAACCTCTAATCCATTAATAAATTGCATCACACTTTACCTGACTCTGATTTCATTCAAGTCTTCCTAAACTCAAGATTTTGAAGTTACGACTCGGGAATTTTCTAGTCCAATTACTTTCCACATTCACCTATCCATAACAATGAAGACAAGTCAGTACATCTACCCCCACCATGACAAATCTAATGTTATTTTAAGGATTAGATTAATGGAAGAATCATACCATGAAGAAGGAAATCGATGGAAAATTGAAGAAATCACCCTATCTTTTCCTAACCTAACTTTGGCTGAGTTTTGAGAGTAAAATAACATTTTTAGGTCTGAAAAATGCATTTGATTGCACATATCCCATCATGGTGACCTTAACTTGAACAATTTTTAGTAAAATGGTCATAACGTTTTATTTCAAACTCCAAATGATGCAACCTTAGTGGCGTTGGAAAGAAGACTCATAGATATTTAATTTGATAGGCCGTGAGACACCAAATTCATTATAGACTGAAAGTTAAGATCATTTGAAGCTGACCTTAGTTTAAACTTTAGTCCAAAACTAAGTCAGTAAGGCACTTTCAACTTAACTTTATGACAGGGACATCATATAATCATAATTCAAAACTAATGCACTTATATAAATCTATGCAGAATGACATACGTAGTACATATATTTTCAAGAACAATGGAATAAGTCGTTACATTAACAACAATGACATTATATATATGTCAACCTTTTATTGAGAAAAATAAAGGAAAAATATAGATCTCCTGTAACATTATTTTTCTCAAATTTAGCTCTACCAAAATAAGTACAAGTAAAATTTAGGTAATTAATAAGAACTACTATCTAACAAAAAAAAATAAATTAAAAATATGATTTAAGTACTAATAATGATAATACTTACTCATGTATCAGAGGCTTGTAAAAAAAAATGTCCCACCTGGTGGCCTAAAAAGTAGGCAAATACTGAAAAAAAATAAAATGAAATTAAAAATTGATGTCTAAATTTCCTTCTTTCTTGCACCAAATAATACTAACAGCCCTTTTTCCTTGCAAATTTTCTCTGAAATTCCCAGTTCATAGCCATTTAATTTTTTTCAAATTCCCAGGTTTGCAATTCTCAATTTTAATATTATTATTGGCAACCCCATTTCAAGCTATGCATTGACATGCCTGCAAAGGACAAATAATAAAATCGTAAAACTATATGTTGGTCCGAAAAAGGCATAATAGTTACATATTTTGGGTAAGGTAACATGCAGATGTTGTTCCCAGTTCCTGTGGAGATCTGATATTATTAGACGTTGGATGTATGGTTGGCTCAGTAGCCCGCGGGGAAGAAACTTAAATTTCATCCCATGAGTTTCACGTATCTAGGTGATCATGTTACCTTTAAAGTTTGTGATGAATTGAGAAGCTGGGCAAAAAGGACATTCTGAAACATGTCTTATCATATTACAAATAGGCCGCAATCATCTTCTTCTCAACCACCTCTTGTACAAAAATTAACGGATGATCCTGTAAATCCCATGAATGCTCAAAGTAGCGTTACGTGTGTTTATCAGTCTCATATTGGAGGATTTTGGCGTAACGTGACTGTTATATGGAGCAAGAATCTAATGAATCATTATGTGACCCTAACGGTTGATAGCGTGGATAGTGATTATCATCAAACATGTAAGATTGATCTTAAACCTTGGCATTTTTGGGCAAAAAAAGGATACAAGACCTTTGAGGTTGATGGGAATCAATTGGAGGCTTATTGGGATCTAAGATCAGCAAAATTTTCTGGAAGTCCAGAACCATGTTCGGATTTTTATGTTGCCTTAGTTTCCGAGGAAGAGGTTGTGTTGTTGTTAGGAGATTACAAGAAAAAAGCCTACAAGAAAACTAAATCAAGGCCCGCCCTGGTGGACGCCCTGTTGTTTTACAAGAAAGAACATGTTTTTGGTAAGAAGAGTTTCTCGACAAGAGCCAAATTTGATCAAAGGAAACAAGAAAGCGATATTGTGGTAGAGAGCTCAACAACAGGACCTAGGGATCCTGAAATGTGGATAAGCATAGATGGAATTGTTTTGATTCACATAAAAAACTTGCAGTGGAAATTCAGGGGAAATGAAACCGTCTTAGTGAACAAACAACCCGTGCAAGTCTTCTGGGACGTGCATGCTTGGTTGTTCTCTTCACCAGGGTCCGGTCATGGCCTGTTTATTTTCAAGCCAGGGGCGTCTGAGGATGACAGTGACAGGGAAGGGAGTAGTGTCGGTGGTGGTAGCGATTGCAGTGACCATAGTAAGTATTATTCCACGTTAAGCTACTCTAAAGCATCACCATTTTGTCTCTTCTTGTATGCATGGAAAATCGAGTGACACCATTGAATATTGAAATTTGCCATTGTAAATCCATAAGCAAAACTGTTGTGGTGAAAATATTATTCCATATAAGCTCTGCTTTTTTCACCTACCAGGATTCGGTGTATTTGTACACTCTCTCATAGTCGGACAATTTAACACATTCAAGTTATATTTATGTTTTCCCTGCACCAATTGTTATTGAGAAAATAATTATTTTAGAAATCTTATTAGCTTTGCTTTTCATTTCTTGTTGATGATTAACCAATCATTCTTCAAATTTCTGTCAACTTAAGAGTTGGAGACCTCAAGTTGTTGGATGCCTTTTTAGATGTCAATCACATTGAACCCATGAATCGTAGTGTGGGGCGGGTTTAGAGCTATACGAGCTAAGCCAAGGTAGGCTTAAAGTTATGTGGGGCAGGCTGAGTGCACAGTGGGTTAAAGTAACTATTTTTAGAACTAATGCAGGGTGAGGCGATTTGCGGGTTTAAAATCAAATAGGAATTCCAACACTGTGAAGTATTGTCCGCTTTGGGCCTAGCCTATAACGGATTTGTCGCTTTGGCCACACCCCAAAAGACGTCTCACAGTATATAGATCAGTCCTTTACTTATATACCCAACATCTTTCTTGTGTTTTGCCACTGTGGGACTTCTCATCTCAAGATGGGTTATTACAAATAACGATTAAGAAACAATTGTTGAAATGTCAATTAAAAATAGTTGATTAGTGAATTTTTTTTTAAAAAAATTGAATTTTACTTTTTATATTAAATGTAATTAAAAAATAAAAGAACTTAAAAATTTAAGTGGGGCGGATTTATGCGGGATGAGGCGGGGCAATTTTAAAATATTGTGGGTTAAAACCCGCACCCGCCCCATTGTCATCCCTAATCTTGAGATAATTTAATTATGTGTGATCAATGAAAATTTTCCATTGTAGAAAAAGATGTTTTCATTCTAAATTCAAAGACTTTGAATAATTGATGTTATATCTTATCTTATCTTATCTTATCTTATCTTATCTTATATCTTATTTATACTATACTATGTTAAAAGCGTGAACACCCTTAGAAATATTATTTTAACTTTTTACCCTTTATTAAAATACTTTGCTTTAGATAAAATGCATTATTTTTTTAATTTTTATTTTACTTTTATTTATTTAGTTTCAAGATTCACTTTTGGATTAGAATTTCTGTATATTTATGATTCACTCTTGATTTAGGACTATTCTATTCTATTTAAATAAGTAACTAAAATTTCATTATCAAATATTTTCTTAATAAACATATTTGATATAGAAAATTAAAAAGAAAAAGAGTAACTAAAATTACTAGAAACATTAAACTACTTCACTTATATTAGGAGTCTTTTTAAAATTAAATTTTAATCAATTAATTTTTTAACTCCCAACTATTCAACTTCAAATTATTACTTCATGTATTAATAAACTATTAACATATTTGTATATAAAGTAATTGAATCAATTTTTTCATCTTTGTCTATTTATAATCGATTAAACTATTACATCAAATTAATATTATTTATTTTGTTTGCTTATATAAATATTGTATTTATTTTAATGACAAGTACTATTTATATATAATTTTTAGATTG
>JAABOM020000012.1:17785645-17799898 GCA_011800125.2 Solanum clarkiae | reverse complement strand
ATTCACAATTTAGTTCACAATAGGATATGATTTTCTTTGCAAAATCTTCATACCTGACATCTCGGTCCACAATTATTACTATTGTCTCTATCATTTCTTTATTTTTCCAATGCCAAATATAATGATTGTTGGACTCGACCCATTCATCATTGCAATCAACTCGTATCATTATTTTATCCATCATTGGTGGAGATCTGCACCTATATTATAATTTAAAAGGAAACTGATCATAATTTTAAACACATACAGTAACTAATTTAACAATTATTGAATATAATTCAATAATTATTAAAACACATTGAGTAACTCATTTAACAATTGTTGAAACATATTCAATAATTGTTAAATATACACATACAGTAACTCATTTTTTAGTAACTCATTTAACAGTTGTTGAAACACATTCAACAATTGTTGAAGATATATATTAGTAGCTCATTTTTCATGACTCATTTAACAATTGTTTAAACACATTTAACAATTGTTAAAACACTTTTCGTAACTCATTTAATAATTGTTGAAACACATTTAACAATTGTTAAAACACTTTCAGTAACTTATTTAACAATTGTTGAAACACATTTAACATTTGTTAAAACACTTTCAGTAACTCATTTAATAATTGTCGAACACATTTAACAATTGTTAAACCAATTTCAGTAACTTATTTAAGAATTGTTGAATCATTCAATAATTATTAAAACAAATTTTACTGGAATAATAGATAAAATCCAGTTGAGCAGTGCACACAAAACAATAATTTATTAACAACAAAAATGGTCGAAAATCATCTTACAAGCAATGCCCACTAATAAAACAATGAAATTTAATATCAAATCGACAAAATTTTAAATTTTTTTCTGAATTAAAAAAATCGAAAAAAATAGAGGTGCTGCTAACCTTTTCTCATTTCTTCTTCCAATGCAATAACAATCACAAGAAACAAACAATAATAATAAGGAAGAGAGGGAGAGGAGGAGGAGGAGGAAGAAGAAGAAGAGAAAAAAATGGGAGATGAAAATGGCGCAAACGTTCATTTCGTTGGTTGTAGGCACTTTTTTTTTAATATATTAGAATTAATATAGTTGGATCAAAATGTAAAAAAAAAAAACTTAATAACTTACTGGAAAAATAGTTAAACTTTATTAATTATTAACAAAAAAATTATCACCTACCATCATAATTAAAACTCTTATCACTTTTTTCATCTTTCTAAACTATTTTGTCCGAAGCGGCTCCCCTAGAGTACCAATCCTCTCCATTTCCTCCAGTTGGGCCTTATAATGTTGTCATCTGTCACTTTAAAAAATTAAGGGACATGATTATTTCAATTAACTATGCTACTAATTAACCTTAATCATAGTCAAATAGTCTCTCTTCCTATATTTTTTTTAACTATGCTACTGATAATATTTTTTAATAGTTCCTTAAAAACTGAATAAAATATATTTAAAGGACTACTATTAAATATTCTTAAGGGAACTTAACCAGAATAAAATTGGATAAAATATTCTTTATTAAAAAAATTAAGAGATATATTTTTTTAATGAATAATATTTTATTCAATTTTTTCGACTTAATAAATGTTGAGGCTAATATTCATTAAGGGAAATAAGCCAGTGATGAATTATTAAGGGAAATATTCAATTTTTTTAATGAAAAATATTTAAAAATAATGATGTTATATTTGTCCATAGACAAACTAACCTTCTATCAATATTATCTTCGGCTATGAATTATTCGTAATAATAAAATATATAAAAGATAGTAAAAATATTTAATAATAGTCCCTTAAAAATATTTTATTCAATTTTAAGAGACTATTAAAAAACATTTTTAATAGCATAGTTTAAAAGAAATAAAAAGAGAGAATACTTGATTATAATTAAAATTAATTAGTAGCATAATTAATTAAAATAATCATAATTTTTTTATTTTTTAAAGGGACAGATATCAGGTCCAACTGAAGGAAATGGAGAGGTTTGGTACCGGAGGGGAGCCCTTCCTATTTTGTCACCCGTAATTAACTTGCCCTCGTCATTGTCTAAAGAGTTAAAAATTGAAAATCTATTTAGTTATGCTCTACGTTGAATAAGCCGGTTGACTGTTAAAGCAAGCCAACGCCGGAGATGACGACGACACCGATGATGCCGCCGATGGGGAACTCAAACTTAGACAGCGGTGCACCGGCACTTCCGCCACAACCCGGGACTGACATGACGGGAATATGCTTCAGGGACCAGTTATGGCTGAATACGTATCCACTGGACCGAAACCTAGTATTTGACTATTTTGCTCTGTCTCCATTCTACGACTGGACTTGCAACAATGAGCAACTACGATCACGCTCCATTCACCCACTCGATATTTCTCATCTCTCGTATGATTTTCCTCTGCATTTGTTCAATTTGATTCCTTTTTTACTTTCCCTATTCTATTTTCCCCGAATTAAGATCCTGTTCACCTGAGCAATCGGCAATAAATTACTTCATCTACTCCTATCTAATATGACCAATTTCATATTGAAGTAAAAGGAATTTGTTTGTTAAATTGCCTTACGAATTTTGGTGAAAGTTTGGATATTGAGTGGTTTCCTGTTTTCCTTTCCGGGTGATAAGAAAGATACATTGCAAGAGCTAGCTGATAAGGTGATGATAGACCAGTTCTGACCCCAGCATGTGGGGTGTGGTGTGGCTGTGGGGGTGGGAGTGGGGGGATGGACCAACTTAACTCCGGGCAAATGGTCGAAATAATGCGAGCAGATGACTATGTAGTATAATCAATGAGTGGATTGGATATAAGGGAGTTACATAGGCCCTATATGATATGGTAGAAGTAATATAGAGTTTAAAACATTTTTCAAGAGCCTTCTATCTTCCTTTTGCAAGGGGTGGGGGAGGGAAGTTGGGAGAAGGGGTGTATTGGATGAGATAAATATGTGTTAATGTACCAGTTGGTGGCAACAGATTCTCGTGGAGAAATAATAGTTTCTTTATTTTATATTGTTCTCTATAAATTTTGCGAAGCTTTAGTTGTCTTATAAAGTACATTTGACACTGTTTTAGCACTTTCTGATAGCTGAGGCTTTAGTTTCTTTATGTGATTTCCTGGTCCTTGGTTCTAGAAGTATGCTCAATTAACCGTGCACTTGACTTATTATTTGCTAATTGCTCTGCAGGAAAATGACAGGCAGTGAATATATGCTGACAGAAGTTATGGAGCCTCATCTTTTTGTCATCCGTAAGCAAAAGAGAGATGGCCCCGAAAAGGTCACACCGATGCTGACTTATTACATCTTGGATGGTTCAATATACCAAGCTCCACAGCTCTGCAATGTGTTTGCAGGTCGACTGGTTAGTATTCTCTTCTATTTGCACCTTCGGACAGAGTTAATTTAATAGGTAATAGCTTTCCACTGTTTGCATCTTGTTTTCTTGTTACCCATCATTATAATGTTCAGTTGATTAAAAATTTATATACATATGTATATGTGTGTGTGCGTGCTGTGTATATCAACCAATAGGGAGGTCCCTGACCAGTATTTTGTCATCTAGACGCCTACGCTTACCTGAATAGGTAATGGTGTCTAGAGATTTTCTTATTTGTTGACAACTGAGAGATCTCCAAGGGACAATGGCGGACGGTTCAATGCTTGATAGATAATTGGCCCACCCTTTGACCCTTCTTCACTAAATACCATGCTTTCAGCTGTAGCAGGATCTGAACTTGTGATGTGTGCCAAACCCACATCACATCATGTGCTCTTACCACTAGACCAAAGCCTTGGGGCTGGTAGACAGAGAAAATTAAAGAAACATACTTTAATATTTATCCTAGGAAAGGAATTGAGAAGAGAAAGGGAACATACTTAAAACTCGGTGATGGCACTGACAAGAAAGGACTGAGTGAAAGTAGATTGGAATGAGGTCTGTGTTCAGACACATGAAAATCCATGCATAGTGAATAAATGTTTTGGTTGTAGTTGTATTCCAGCAGAGATTACATATTATATTACTTTAAATTTGTTTCTGATCTTCCTTGTACTAGTTGCCTGGGGCACCAAGTGTTGCAAAAGTATCATGTATGACACACTTTAGTTCCTATTTGTCAACTGTACTGTGAGGCATTTTTGGATTCATTAAAGGCGCCTTCATAATTTGGCATGAGATAACAAGGGGTTTCTTGGTAATTGAAATGCTAAGGGAAGTTCTCCGTTGGAAACATATAAAGGAAAGTGCATCTTAAGTATCTCATTTTCATCCTTTCTTTGACAATGCAGTTCCAAAGGTGATTTTGGGGTGATTAGCTTGTAGGTAGGTGGGGCTGTTAGTGCTTTAGAGGAATCTGAAAGAATAGAATACAAAGAAGGAAATATGGAGAAGATGCCAGGAATTTCACCTACAAATTGTCTCAGACATGAGAATCCTTGAGGAGGTGGCAATGACAATGTGTACATTTCATTGTTAATGGCAATCAGCATTTAGGTTTTCGATGTTTTTTCTGCCTTTACATGTCTTTCCAAATCAAAAGAAGCAGGAAATATCATTGAAAATAATATGTCTGTAGTATATATTTGTCTTGTTGCTTTGTGAGACAATCAGCTGATACCTATCTCATTTTTTGAAGTTCTTGAGGAGGGGTTTGACTTAGATTTTCTTTCAAAGTCTTGAATTTAGTATCTCATATGCTGCTCGTCTCTCATAATTAATAAGGTTTTGATCACCTGCATCGTCACATGTATATATGTTTGTTTTCATTGCGCTGAATATTCAAATATACATGTGGATTTTATTTCCAGTTGGTTAAACTAAGTTAAGTGCTATATGCTTCCTCAATCTAGAAACAATCACTTGCTTTCCTTTTGGTTCATTCCAAAAATTAAACCTTTGCTACAGTTTTGTAGGTTATATAACTCGATATATAGTATCTGAACTAATTCAAAGATTTTGTTTATCTTGCATAATGCAATATTGGAGAATTGTTCTGTATTTGCTGCTTTTCATGTTGAAAAGTGACCTGTCATCTTGGTTCATTTGTTTGACAGGGACGTGCATTATATCATATATCCAAAGCTTTCGAGTCTGCAGCTTCAAAGTTGGAAAAGACTGGATATGGTATCTTGACATCCCCTTTTCTCTTTTCTTGTGGCTCTCTTTCTTATTGTGTTTTCTTGGGTGTGCTTGGTGTGATGGGCGATGGGGACTTGTTATAAGAACTTGATGTCGCGAATATAAAAAAGATTAGCTGAAGCAATGTATTGGTTGTTTTGTGTTATTGTCTCTATTGTGTGTTCAAGATAGTCAACTCACTTGATATTTTTTGGCGAATGTAAAGTTGCTGAATTCCTTTTACCATTTTTCTTTTGTTGTATTCGATCTGTGTTTTCTCCGGTTGATTGTTCAATAATGATTTAATACAATAGTCTTTGCTTTTGGAGATGGATCGTAGCAATTTGCATCACCCAAATATTATTTTGTAAGGTTCTAGTATTATGTGGTGTAATTACTCCTATTCATAATGTCCATCCAATTTTACACTACTGTAGATCACTCACTACTAGTTTGATACAACAACAACATACCCAGTGGAATCCCACAAGTGGGGTCTGGGGAGGGTAGAATGTAGACAGACCTTAGCACTACCTCCCAGAAGTAGAGAGGCCGTTTCCTGGAAACCCTCGTCTGAAAAACCCATAAGCAGAATAAACTAGATATGACAAAAAGTAAAGGAAAGGGAATAGCAAGGGTGACTAATAACGGGAAGCACATAATAATATGTAAATACGATAAATCTAACACCCATACAACTGATATTGATAGACATTCTACCATGCCCCACGGTCAGACATCCATCTAACCCTACGAACTAATTAGCCTAGTACTCGAATTCACCACCTCCTCTCCTTTCTATCTAAGGTCATGTCCTCGGTGAGATCAAGTTTCGCCAAATCCTGTTTGATCACCTTCCCCCAATACTTCTTCGGTCTACCTCTACCCCTCCGTGTGTCTCCCAAAACCAATCTCTCGCATCTCCTAACAGGAGCGTCGGTACTCCTTCTCTGTACATGTCCAAACCATCGCAGTCTCGCTTCCCTCATTTTATCAGCCACAGGGGCCACCTCTAGCTTCTCCCAAATGGTCTCATTCCTAATCTTATCACTCCTGGTGTGGCCACACATCCATCTCAACATCCTCATCTCTGCGACGTGCATCTTCTGAACATGTGCATTTTTTATTGGCCAACACTCTACCCCATACAACAAAGATGGTCTAACCACCATTCTGTAAAACTTACCTTTGAGTTTAGGTGGTATCTTCTTGTCACAACAGTACTCCCGAGGCAAGTCTCCATTTAGTCCATGCTGCCCTAATATGATGTGTGACATCATCGTCGATATAGCCACTACTTTGGATGATGGACCCCATATACTTAAAGTTTTCCCTCTTTGGGGTAGGTTGAGTGGCAAGCCTCACATCACTGTCTGCTTCATCTCTCGCAACACTGAATTTGCACTCCAAGTATTCTGTTTTGGTCCTTCTCAGTTTGAATCCTTTGGATTCCAAGGCGTATCTCCAAGCCTCCAACCTATCATTAATTTTAGAACGAGTCTCATCAATCAGGACTATGTCATCTGCAAATAGCATACACCATGGAACCTCTTCTTGGATAGATCGCGTCAGCTCATCCATCACCAAGGCAAATAAGAAAGGGCTCAACACAGATCCTTGATGGAGTCCCATCTCAATAGGAAAATACTCTGAGTCTCCTCCCACCGTTCTTACCCGAGTTTTGGCTCCGTCGTACATGTCCTTAATTGCCCTGATATATGCTATTGGGACACCTTTAACCTCTAGACACCTCCATAGGATATCCCTTGGAACCTTGTCATAAGCCTTCTCGAGATCAATGAACACCAAATGAAGGTCCTTCTTTCGTTCTCTATATTTCTCCACTAATCTTCGAACAAGATGAATTGCTTCCGTAGTCGACCGCCCCGGCATGAATCCAAACTGATTCTCCGAAAAAGATACTACTCTTCTCAGCCTCATCTCCACCACTCTCTCCCAGACTTTCATCGTGTGACTCAGCAACTTGATGCCCCTGTAATTGTTACAATTTTGAATATCCCTTTTGTTCTTGTACAATGGAACCATTGTACTCCTCCTCCATTCATCAGGCATCTTGGCAGTCTTCATAATAGCATTGAACAATCTAGTCAACCACTCTATGCCATCCTTGACCATGTTTTTCCAAAAATCTACCGGAATCTCATCAGGTCCGATCGCCTTCCCTTTCTTCATCCTACTAATAGCCCTTCTAACCTCCTCAACTCTGAGCCGCCTACAATAACCAAAATCATGATGACTTTCGGAGTGCACCAACTCACCCAGCTCAATATCTCTATCTCCTTTTTCATTTAAGAGTTTATGAAAGTAAGCTTGCCACCTTAGTTTATGAAACTCACTACTAGTTTGATGCTCTGTGATTTTCATGCTCTCTCTTAGTTGGCAATATCTCCATGACTATTCCAATTTGGAAGAGCATTCCCTAGTGTAGAATAACCCACAACATTATATTCCTAACATGCTTCAAAATCAGTAATTTGTTGCTCAACACTAAATGGAAGGAGAGCAAGGCTCCAATAAGCATGTCAATTCTTGTCAAAAGGCTCCCTATGTGACATCAAGTGTGACCTTGGAGGTGTTCTTATATTCTTTGATATGGGGACCTGCAACAACCTATTCAATTTAGGGAAAATAAGTTTTAAATTGATGTAATTAACGATAAAGTTAAACACACGATGGCCTATAACCATTCTCGATTTGGTGCCTTGAGATGTTAATGACCGGGCAAAAAATGAACTATTTGAAATTATGTCTCTTTGAGAGAAGTTTGTGACAGCTGGAAAATAAACAGGTGTGTTTGACCATCCTTGGCAACAGACATGAAAACAAAATCTGGATGATGGGACGTAGCGAGATTAGATATGTGGTCACAAGTGCTTTATTCATTGCAAGGGAATCAACAGAAAAAACAAAAAATTATGTGAAGGCTCCTTTAAACTGCTTGATTGCGTCACATTTCTATTTAGTTTTCTGTCCGAGGAGCATGAATTGGATTTCTCCGGTTATGTTTTGGAAGGATGGTTGAAGTTTGAATTGGATCTCTCTATCAATGTGTCAAATCCTATCCGTAGATTCTTCAGATCAATGATTTTTCATTCTCTTCTTTACATTTAAGTATAGTGTTTTCATATTCTGTTAACTTTGTTCCAATCTGCGTGCTTTCCTTTCACAGTTGCTTCTGAAAATGAGAGTGCAGCATCTGAATCTAAGGTTGCGAAGGAGACTATCGACTTCAAGGCACTTAAACGAGTTGATCATATTCTTGCTTCCCTACAACGCAAGGTAACTGTAATGTCTTAGTATAGTGTGTCTCGGTGGTGCTTTTGACCTCGGCTGGCTCATGTGCATAACCTCTTAGTCCGGGGGGTTGATATGGACGGTTAATGTATTATGATTTGTTATGTTTTCTTAAAGTTTAAGGTTTCATTCATACTGTATGCTATGTTGCTAGGACTCTTCAAAAATGCCAATACGTGTGTAGCAGATCTTCCAAAAGTAGTGAATTTTTGGAGGATCCAATACGGGTGCAACAATATTTTGAGTTTTTGCAACATAAATTTTATGTGATAATTTTTGAAAGTTTGTGTTGATGCAAGAGAAGCATCTAAAAGTGACAATTAATCTCTTGCAGCTACCAGCAGTACCTCCGCCCCCACCTTTTCCGGAAGGTTATGCTCCATCTTCCACAGCAGAAACCTCTGAAAATGAGCAAGCAGAAAGCCAGTTGCCTCCAGTTGATCCCATTATCGATCAAGGTCCGTCTAAGAGAATGAAAGTATGATGCAGAGATTATCTAAGCATTCGATGGCTGTAAAAAGTTGTACGATGCCTGAGATGGTCCAGAGTGATCCTTTCAGTAGATTTCTGTATATTATGTAGTGGAAAAACTTTATTTTAGGTCAGAACTTGTCAGAGATGATCCATGTTAAGGATATATAAATTATTCATCTATGAAAATATATGATTTATTAAAACTATGTTTTTTTCCTAGCAAATAGATTTTAGTGATATCATGATCCAAACTAAACCCGGATGGAAGGGAAGTCTTGAATCAATATCATCATAGTAATGAAAATCAGAGAAACAACTTTTTAAGGGAACAAAGCAAAACATTTACCATTTGGATAGGGCATAGGAAAGCAAGTCCAGATGAAACTCATAATGGATGCACCTCTGAAATCCTCGAGCGGACTGAAAACTGGACTAGCCTCGAGCATGGAAAAAGTTTACAAAATAATATATACTGAGTATGGAGAATACGTTCTATAAATCATAAATCATGAAAATCTAATGAAATGTGATAATACCAATGCAATATTCTGATTCTCGTTAGACCTCATTGATCGTCTACCAATGCTTTGTACCACTCCCATCTTATCATAACAAAAAAAAACTGTAACATTCAACAAATGATCGATAAATTTCATCCCAAACCTATTATTTGTGTCTTAGATGGTAAATAATTGTGTTGATAATATAATCGGATTAGAGGAGCATCAAATAGTGGTAATGTTAATGCTTCAAATGAAAAAAATATCTTTGATCGTATTTAAGGAATGATTTTAAAATCTGGTTGTGTAATGCAAGTTATGTTTGTCTGTTATAGTGATGAAAAAACTTTTTTAAGTGTTATAAATTAAGTGATGAGGAATAAATCCTCTTAATTTTGTAATTAAGTGATGCATATACAAACACTAGTAAACGCAGCGCCCGGGCCAATTAAATATGTTTGATTATTTTTACGCTCTTATTCATATGATCGAAATATTTTGAATGGGCCTTATGTAATAAAGGGGGAGGAGAAACAGACAACTCTAGTTGAAGCACCTAAAGAAATATAAAATTAAGTAGCTGAAACAGACACATCAAAGTCGACAAAATATTTTGTTTGGGCCACATGTAATAAAGAAGGAGGAGAAGCAACTAAAGGAATGCAATTAAGCAGCTGGAGCAGGTATGTTAAAGTTTTCCGATATATTTTTATTGGTCCGAATGTAAATTGTAATAGAGAAGGAGAAGAAGTAGACATCTCAAACAAGTAGTTGAAGCAAGCATGTTGTCCAACAGCTGGCTGCAGCTTCCGTAGTTTCTTTCTTATTAGAGGTAATATTGTAAAATCATAGCTGAAACATCTAAAGAAATATAAAATTAGGTAGTTGATATAGGCATGTCAAAGCCGGCGAAATATTTTGATTCAGCCGCATGTAATAAAGGAGGAGGAGAAGCAACTAAAGGAATATAATTTAGCAGCTGAAGCAGACACATCAAAATTGCCGAGGTATTTTGATTGGTCCATATATAATAGAGGAGGAGGAGAAGCAGATATCTCAATCAAGTAGTTGAAGCAGACATGTTGTCCAACAGCTTATCGCTTCATCACCTTCCATAGCATCTTTATTATTAGAGGAAACATTGTAAAATCATAATTGAAGTACCTAAAAAATATATAATTAAGTAGCTGAAGCAGGCACGTCAAAGTCGACGGAATATTTTGATTGAACCGCATGTAATAAAGGAAGAAGAGAAGCAGGTAGCTCATGCAAGCAACTGAAGCAGGCATATCGTGCAACAGGAGCTTATTTTAGCAGCTTCTGTAGTCTCTTATCATTAAGTAGTTGAAGCAGGCACGTCAAAATCGACATAATATTTTGATTGGATCGCATATAATAAAGGAATTTATAAATTTTGTATCCTAAACTGGGTGCTTTCCGTGGGATGCCTAATCACTATGATTGTAATGAATTGTACATGTCTATTTCCGAGTAGTTAAAGCCATTTCAAATTGTTGGAGGTATTTAATGCCGTACTTTGAAGGAGGCATTGAGGTGAATGTGTCATAACAGAGAAAATATAGGTAGAATGAATAAAGAAAAAAATGGTCACGTGGCAAATTTTGATTAGGAAGAAGGTCCATGTGGAAATTTTTTACTGATTTGGAAAAAGTTGAAAAGTAGGAAAATGAATTCTTTTTCTCCCTGCCCAGGTAGGTGTTTTTAATTGGTCGGATAGTAGCACTGCATGTATCACCATTTATATAGACACAGAGACATTTTTAATTGGTATGGTGGTAGTAGTGGAGTTGGTCACATGCCGCATAGTAAAGTCTTATGCCTTGTTTGGATGGACGTTACCCATCGTATTCTATGAGCACTCTGTATTCTCGCATATTGTCAATTCATTGATCGTTACTTAAATTTTGTTATCTCATATAATTTAAAGTTATTGGCAGATAATGATAAAAGATTCATTTTGTGAAATGATAAAAATTTGTTGTGGCCACGATTCATGTCGTTACCTTAATATTTTCTTCAAATATTTTTTTATATTTGAATCAAATAATTTGACATATGTTTAATTTAAGATTACAAAATGTTTCAATTTTGTTAATTTTTTGGTCAAATTAAATAGAAACAATTAATTGAAATGAAGATAATATTTAATTTGATTACAAAGTTAATCAAACGTGGGCTCATAAATATTTTTTTATGGTTTAAGTTATAAATTATTACAACTTATAGTATATTTATGTTAATCTTAAGTAATATATGTTTGTTTCTTTTGTTCTAATTTATGGTTTGCATATAAAATTTTAAGATCAATTATTTTTTAAGTATATTGTAATGTCTTGTTACAAAATTAATGAAAAAAGATCATTTTTCAAAAGATAATATTTAATTCGATTACAAGGTTAATCAAACGTGGGCTCATAAATATTTTTTATAATTTAAATTATAAATTATTATAATTTATAGTATATTTTATTTTAATCATAAGTAATATATATTATTCATTTTATTTTAATTTATGATTTGCATATAAAATTTTAAGATCAATTGTTTTTTTAGTATATTGTAATATCTTGTTACGAGATTAATGAAAAAGGATCATTTTTCAACTATTAAAAGGGCCTCGATGTTAGGAAAAAGTAAAACAAAAGGACAAATTGGTCAATGCATTTATAAGTTTTTTGCAGGTTTTGGCAACGTGGCAACATGTGAGCTGATTCATGATGTATGATTGTAGCTCTATAGTGTCTAAAATTACAGGATTACCCTTGATCGTCCAAGTGTACTCACACTTATATATATAAAATAAAATTACAGTCCAAGGTACTTACACTTATATATATATAGAGTATTTGAAATATTTTTTGTAAAGAATTATTTATCTTATTGTAAAATTGATAACCAAAGCTTTTAAATGTATATTTTAATGAAGAGAGAATTAAATACTATTCTTTAATACTTTTAAAAAATTTGTACATGTTATTTCTTTAAAATGAATAAAAAGCTCAAAAAATAATTTAGAAAAAAGATAAACTGAAAATGATAGTTTAGAGGCATGCCGCATGAGCGTCCTTGCATTCAGCTCTTTATATAAATTAGATAATTTAAGGCTCGTATTATGAGCTCAAACATTTCAATAGATAACTTAACTATATTCTTTTATAACATATTTAAATAGTCATACGATATAAATGTGTCATTTACAGTTAAATTTGAGAAGGCTAAAATTCAAGAAATTTTATATATAGAATTATGAAGTCGCGCTTTTTATGTCAAAGAAATATATAAAATATTGATATATTTAAAAAAAATAATCAATCTTTATATATCTTTGCAAGTGGTATCTATTTTCTACAGTAGTTATCTTTTATTTTTAATATTTGCATCACAAATTTTGCATGTAATAATATATACAAATCTTTGATTAATCAATTAGTAAAACACGATTCAAAGCCTTTCAAATTTCGATTACTTCAGCTTAAGTATAATTTATTTGTGGTTAGCTTTGTTGATAAATTGTGCTTCATTTTATTATTCTCTTCGATAAGTAGATTAATTCTATTTACTTCGATGTCAATATTGAGAGTATTTATTAAAAAATTGATTTCTAGTTCCCAATAATTAAAAAAATAATAAAAGCAAATTTATTTCTATATATAATACTAACAATTATCTTAATATTAAATTCTAAATTATGTTAATTAAAAAATTGATATTGAACTCTAAATATCATATCATAAAAGAAAATTTTGAATATTACTTCACAAAATAACAAATATACTTGCTTTTATTTTTCAGGTTATTTTTCCCTTTATTTATTTTTGTTTTTACTTCCTTTATATTTCTCAACATAATCCTTTTATATTGACATTTTCTTTGGTTGTTTTTCTTTATTTTTTTAACTCTAATTTTTCTTTAGTGTGTATTTAATATGGATAATTATAGTACATGACCATTTGATCAAAATAATTATTAAAATGATCCTTTGTTGTATAAGAATGTATAGTTAGTGTATATTTCATATATAGTGACGCGATATTCAATTTTTGAGTGTATCATAATGTATATTCAATGTATAGCTCATGTATAAGTAGTCTACATTGTATAATTAGTGTATACTTTCTTAGACTTTTTGCAAGATATATTATATAGTCGTGTATATTTTTCATGAATTTTTGCTATTTTTCATGTAAATGAAACATGTCTATATTTGTTGTAGATTAATTAATTTATTGTATATATTTGAAATTATCCCTTTTGAAATTCCTTAGAATTTGAATATTAAATTTTTTTCTTCAATTTTTTTCTATTAAATAGTTTATCATATTTGATATTAAAAAACATATCTTACATAGAAATAAAAAATCAATAATTTTTAATCTTTCAATGAATGCTATCAAATTATTAATTTCTTGATAAGCGAATATTATTTTCTCTTTTAGTCACTAAAATTGATATTTTTTAAAATTAAATTAAATAGCAATACATCATTTTTAAAGACTATTTTAATAATCAAGATATAAACTTTAGTAATGGACATATTGTGTAACTTAATACCAAAAATATGTTTACTAGTAATCCTTAAAAGTATTTAGGAACAAAAAAAATTAACCATTTAAACACATTTTATTTTAAACTAATTCAAAATTTTGCTTTAAAAAACATGCCCAAATAACCTTAGCATTTATTATTGTTTACTCTTCACTTTAAAACAATCTTCCATGTTATGCCGAAAAATTACCGGCTTAAAAATAAAATTGAAAATAAAAATTATTCGAAAATCGAGAATCAATCTAAACTCAATTAATTTGAGCAAAATTAATTCTTGAAATTCGAAAAGA
>JAABOM020000012.1:17742562-17760802 GCA_011800125.2 Solanum clarkiae | reverse complement strand
AACCCCTTGGGGTTATCCTGCACTTGGAAGAAGAAGTAGAAAAAGGAATAAATATAGTGATAATTTGATTCTTCGTCACCGTAGTAAATAGGAGAGAAAATCGAATTGAATTCTTCATTTTTACAAAAACTTTACAAAAAAATAGAATCTTGTGACACGTTCACTAAAAAAAAATCCGTTTGTAGCCAATTATTTATTAAAAAATATTGATAAGCTCAACACAAAAACTATGGGCGAATGATAGGAATTGAACCCGCGCATGGTAGATTCATAATCCACTGCCTTGATCCGGACTTTGGGCTATCTTTAGTCTTTCTTGGCTAACTTTCACCTTTTTCATAGCCTGATGGACTAAATCAGGTCCTATCAATCCTGCCTCACCAACTTCAAACTACCCAATGGGTGATCTACACCTTCTCCCATAAAGGGCCTCATATGGTGCCATTTGTATGCTAGCCTGGAAACTATTGTTATAGGAAAACTCAATCAAGGGTAAGTCATCATCCCAATTATCTTTAAAGTCTATCAGATATGCCCTCAACATATTCTCAATGTTTTATATGGTGCACTCGACTTGCCCATCTATCTAGGGATGGAAGGTTGTACTAAGATTCACCTTTGTACCAAGCTCTTTCTGAAAGGACTTCCAAAATTATGTTGTGAACTGGGCTTCTCTGTCTGAAATAATGGATATAGGACCCCATGCAACCTAACAATCTCCTTAATGTAAAGGATGGCATAATCCTCAGGTGTATCAATTGTCTTAACTGGTAGGAAGTGGGCCGACTTGGTCATTCTGTTTACTATGAGCCATATCGAATTGTGTTGTCTATGAGATCGAGGTAAGCCTGTTATGAAATCCATGTTAATCATCTCCCACTTCCACTCTGGAATTTCAATATTCTAGGCCACACCCCAAGGACTTTGATGCTCCACCTTAACTTGTTGACAATTCGAGCATCTGGACACGAACTCTGCGATGTCCTTCTTCAGGACACCCCACCAATAAACCTCCGGTAGATCTCTATACATTTTTGTTACACCTAGGTGAATAGAGTATCCGGTGTTATGAGCCTCAGCTAGGATTCTGTCTCTAAGACCATCAATACTTGGCACACACAATCTTCCTTGGTATCTCAGGACTCCATCTCCCCATTTTGCAAACATTAATACTTTTTGTTTCTGAACATCTTCTTTCAGATGAAGGAGGATATAGGATCCCTATCTTGCTTTTCTTTTACCTCCACATCCAAGGATGACTCTGCCCCAGTTTTTATAATGGCACCACCCTCGTCAAAATCTTCAATTTGCACCCCCAAGTGGGCTAGCCTATGCACTTCCTTAACCAATTCTTTCTTTTAATCCTCAATGTGTGTATCCCCATGGTCAACCTGCTAAGAGCATCAGCAACTACATTAGCTTTACCTAGGTGATAGAGGATGCTCATATCATAGTCTTTCAACAGCTCCAACCATCTCCTCTGCCTCTAGTTCAGCTTCTTCTGGCTGAATACATACTGCAAGTTTTTGTGGTCCGTAAATACATCTACATGCCCACTGTAGAGATAGTGTCTCCAGATTTTAAGAGCAAACACTACAGCAGCAAGCTCAAGATTGTGGGTGGGGTAGTTCTTCTCATGTGTCTTAAGCTATCTAGAGGCATATGCTATCACCTTGCCTCTTTACATCAGTACCCATCCCAAACCAACTCTAGAAGCATCCCAATATACCACAAATCCATCAGCTCCCTCGGTTAGGGATAAGACCGAGGCTGTAGTGAGCCTAGTTTTCAACTCTTGAAAACTCTTCTCACAAGCTTCTGACCATATGAACTTAAGTTTCTTCTGAGTTAGCTTAGTCAAGGGAGCTGAGGTAGAAGAACATCCCTCTATGAAACGCCTATAGTAACTTTCCAAGCCCTAGAAACTCCTTATCTCTGTTGGATTTATGGGCCTTGGTCAATTATTCACTGCCTCAATCTTTTGGGAATCAACTTGGATGCCTTCACCGACACAATATGATCCAAAAACGTCATAGATGCTAACCAAAACTCACAGTTTGAAAATTTGGCATACAACTGCTGGTCCTTAAGGGCCTGAAGGGTAATTCTAAGATGTTCAACATGTTCCTCCTTGTTATGAGAGTAGATCAAGAAGTCATCTATGAACACAATGACGAACATATTTAGGTATAACCTCAACACCTTATTCATAAGGTCCATGAAAGCTGTTGGTGCATTTATCAGTCCAAATGACGTGACCAGAAACTCGTAATGACCATAGTGGGTTCTGAAAGCTGTCTTAGGGATGTCCCTTTCTCTAACCTTAAGTTGATGGTACCCAGATCTAAGGTCCATTTTGGAGAAACAAGTAGCACTCTGAGTTGGTCAAACAGGTCATTAATTCTGGAAAGAGGATATTTGTTCTTTATGGTGACCTTATTCAACTGACGGTAATCTATGCACATTCTAAGAGAACCATTTTTTTGTGCGCGAAGAGAACTGGAGCACCCCAAGGTGAGATGCTTGGTTTAATGAAACCCTTATATAGGAGGTCTTTCAGCTGCATTTTCAACTCTTTTAGCTCTAAAGGAGCCATACGATACGGAGGAATAGATATGGGCTGAGTATCGGGGAGAGTATCTATCTCAAAGTCTATCTACCTATCAGGAGGGACTCCAGGAAGATCCTCAGAAAAGAATTCTGGGAACTCATTCACGACTGGGACAGAATAGAGAGATGGTGCCTCGACACTAGAATTCTTGACTTTGACTAAGTGGTATATGCACCCTTTGGAAATTAACTTTCTGCCTTTGAAATATGAGACAAAATGACCCTTAGGAAAAACTGGGTTATCCCTCCACTTTAAGATTGGCTCATTAGGAAACTGAAATTTGACTACCCTGATTCTGCAATCTATGGAGGCATAACCAGCATGAAGACAATCCATGCATAGACAGACGTCAAAATCTACAATGTCTAGCTCAACCAAATTAGCTAAGATATTTTCATGGTAAACTGATAATGGGCAACCCTTATAAATTCTTTGGGCTAAGATAGATTCTCTAGTACGAGTGGAAACACAAAAAAGGCTCAAATAGACATTCTGGACTGACCCCAAACTTCATAGCTACATAAGGAGTCACAAATGACAATGTGGCACCTGGTCTAACAATGCATAGACATCATAAGTAAAGACTTTGAGCATACCGATAAGCACATCTGGTGAGTTCTCCTGCTCCTGTCTAGTTGTCATGGCATATAAGCGGTTTGTGCCCCCGCCTACTTCTGATATAGTACCCCTCTGAATTGTCTTACCCTGTGGTGCTAAAGAAACTGATTGAGATTTATTATCTCTCGTGTTCTGCCTCCCCATAGGAAAATCCTTCAAGAAGTGCCCCACGTGACCACATTTGAAACAACCATTTGTGCCCATAAGGCACTTTCCTGGATGAGACCTGTCACACTTACCACAAACGGGATAACAAGTTGATCCTTGAGCTATGCTACCCTGTGACTGGCAGTCGTGAAACCTGCGGTGTGATCCCTGCTCATTTCTGACCCTCGGTGCAGGTGTGCTAGCCAATGAGGGTGTTGGTCCAGATATCTTAGGCTGAAAGGATGAGTGATTGTCATTTCCAGCCCCCCTCTTACCTGTCTCCTGGCCTGATGTCTTGTCCCTCTTGCTCCTGAACTCCTCTTTGTCTTGTATGCTCTCCTCCTCTACGTGTTGCACATAAGTCATCAAGGAGCTATGTCCATATCCCCAATCAGCATAGCATTTTTTCCCTCTCTCTTAGTCATCCGAGAGAGTCCTGACATAAATAAATCCATCTTGGTGCACATGTCTACCACCATCGTTGGAGCGTAATGGGAAAACTGAGTGAACTTAAAGTTGTACTCTCATAGGCTCATAGTTTCCTGCTTCAGATTCAGAAACTCCCTCACTTTAGCCTGCCTCAACTCTCTAGGAAAATACTTTCCCAGAAAGGCCTCCTCAAATATTGCCCAACTCAAAACTGGCGCCCCTTCTGCCCTGTCTCCTTTCCACTAATCAAACCAGAGTCTAACTACTTCTTTGAGCTGGTAGACAGCCACCCGCTCGGTATCACATGAGTGCATAACCTGAAATACTTTCTGGAGCTCCTCAATAAAGCTCTCAGGATCCTCCTTTATATTAGACCCTGTGAACTCAGGTGGGTTCATCCACAGGAAGTCACGAACCCTGGTGGTATCTGAACCATCATTCCTGCCATCTCCTTGTCGACCTCCTTGTGTGGTGACCGCTTGTGCTAAAGTCTGGATAACCTAATGGAATTCAGCACTATCCGCTTGTGGTGGTTGCTCAGCAGGCATAGCTAGACCTCTGGGTTCTCAGAAATTGGCCCAGGCTGGTTTGCATTCCGCCTGGCTGGGCCCCCTCTACCCTTGCTGGTCCAACATCTCTACATGGAGGCATGATCTGAAAAAAATATGGTGTTAACACACGAGTTAGAAGGGACTTAACAAAGGTAAACTCTGAAGCACGAGAGGGAATAACAATCGATAGTGACACTTCCTAATTCCCTATATCCTCCCTATTATAGATGTGGTGTGCTTCACACCCATCATATGGACTCTACTAGACACGATTTCGTAGACTCCCTAGGACTCTTGAACTTTGTGCTCTGATACCAAGTTTGTCACGTTCCGGTTCACACCCTGGGCGTGCTCGGCACCCAGAACCATTTGCAGTCCCAAGCTAACCACTTCGGCTGGCTATTTTACTTAGCGGAAGACTTAAATGATAATGGAAAGGCTTCAATATAACCAACTAAGAATACCAAGATGTCTTAATAAACTGAATAGTAAACATGTCTCAACAACAACCGAAAAGAAAGTCTGAAACTCCTAACATACAGTCTATGGAACCTCTAACTGGTATAGTCCAAACAACTGCTGAAAATAAATACAAAAAAGAAGTCATAAACGAAGACTCCAAAGCCTCTGACTGAGAAGAGGCCTCACCAGTAGCTGGATGGATGGATGGTCCTCAACGGAGAGTCTACTGAGGAACTTTGTCACCTGTGTCTGCATCATAAAATAATACAAGTCCTAGGACGTCAGTACGTGGAATGTACGGTATGTAAAATAGTCAAAACGGAAACATAGGATAAGGTACTATTCTAAAAGTAGTTAAAACATGTCTCAAAGTAAGATAGCATAAGTAATAATGTAGTACATATTGAAAATAGAAACTATGCTAAAATTTTGTATATCAAAACTAGCTTACTTTAACTTAGGGAATTTCTCTAATCAATAATCATCATAATGAACTTTGTGATAATATAGCGTCTTGCCTACACCGCTAGAGTCGTTCCATACTTTGTCGAGGTTAGGAACGAAAACTAGGGGAATAGATCCATCCCAAAGCTGGGTCATCTCAATCGCAATGAGGAGTTGTACTTTTGGTACAATCCTATCCTACGTTGGCTATGTAGTTTATGAGTTCAAGTTATTATTACTCTCACTCATATCAATGCTCAATACTAGTCCCAAAATAATTTTTATACTGCTCATAACTTAAAGAGTAAGAGTTCTCAAAGTGTCTTTTTGATCTTTTGGGACTTAGCCCAACTTAGCTTTTTCTTAACTTTTTTCATCTTGACTATTTTCTTTGACTGAAAGTGGCATCATTACAAGTATCTCAAAAAAACATAAATACATTACTCGGCCATCTTGCAAATACAAAACTTTAAATACTTCTTAAACTTAAGTCAAACTGTGAACTTTATAACCTTTCATGAAATAGACATAGGCTTCTCATATATAATATCAACCATAGTTATAAATCTTGTCTCAATATCTTAATTTAATAATAAAATCAACAAGAATCATGATCCTTGTAAAGAAAATATGCATGAACAGTATTCTGATGAAATTACTAGTAATGGAGGAAACCTTGATCTTACTTGTAATTGTGATCTTGGGTAAAAACTAGTAGTTAAAGATATTAGAATAATAGTAGAATAACTTTTAGAAGGGTCTTACATACCTTGGGAATCAAGTTCTTGGAAGAATTAGGGAGAATTCTTGAAAGCCCTAGCTTTGCCTTTTGAATATATGCTTGAGTTCTTGGAAGGTTTTAACGTTAATGAGATGAAATAGTATATTTTAGGGAGTAGTCGGGTGAAAACTGATGTACTTTAGGCTTAAGAAGGATGAGAAAAGTTGGAACTACCCTTTCTTAGAATAAAAGAAGAAATTTTCACCCCGTATATCATGTTCGCGTCGCTTCAGGGGCGTGGACATGTGTATTTCGCTAAAATTCTTGATTTTCAATTTCCTTTCAAAAATTTAAAATAAATCCTTAAGTGTGAGTCCGCGTCCCAGGCGCGTTGCGCCCTGGGCACGCACCCTCACTGTCCCAAAATTAATTAGCAAAATTTTTTTTCGACCCGGTTGCTCTAAAATCAGGTCGAGACCATTTTTCACTCAATTTTTTGCGCTGATTGCAAATCCGATCTCGAATTTGCAAACGAAACATGGGAAGATGCATTATTCACATGTCTCCTTTCTAGGGGTATTTTGGTAATCTCACCCGGTGTCACAAAAAGAGGAACCATGGACTGCAGATGGTCCTCATGGTTCCTGTTCGGCAGTTATTCTTTTAGGGGTATTTTAGACTTTGTCCATCTTTTTAACTTCAATGCTACGTCATTTTGAGTTATTTTAAGTGGGATTTAGGGGTTCCTATCAGTCTAGTCTCTCATTTTCTCAATTCCCAATTCAAATAAAAACTCTTTAAATTCCTCTTCCAAGGCAATAATAAGATCAAGCTCTAAGGTTCTTCAATTCAAGTCTCATTTTCAAATTTGGAGTAAGGATTTCATTCCAGATATGTGAAAATTTTATCAATGGGTCCTCTTCCATCCATGGAGTCCCAATTTAAACTCAATTTCTCAAATTAGCTCCTTACGATTTCTTATGGATCCTACTCAACCGCATTGGATTCTTCAAAATTGATCTTCTAATGTATGATTAAAACATAAATTGATGATTTTAAAGATTATGAATTCAACTAGCATGACATGCGTGAACTATGATTTGAAGAGAAATATTAAATTAAAATGCTCTTAAGGAAATATCACTGTGATTTTTTCATGAAATTTAGTCATGCTTCTAATGGAAGTATTCATACTATGATTTTATAAAATTAGCCTACTTCCGACTAAAGTAATTTTCACATGATATTATAATTTGATCACTTTCTATTGAAGTGATCATAAGTATGACATTATGATTTGAGATTTATTCCAATTAAAGTTTTCTCACATGACTTGATGCTTTTAATTAAGTATCTGATACTAGCTTGTTACGAGATTGTGACATGATTTAGAAATTGTTCTTATGATTTGAGATTTTCATGAACTTATAGATTATACTAGATTTTTACCCTTTTTTCAAAAACTATGATTTATGATTATGCATGACTATTGAGATTGAAAATATTACCTAGCACTGAGTTAGACTAGCAGTGATTACCCAGATCCTAGAATTACGTTTCAAAAACATGGGTGCACCACTAAAAGAGGGACAAAATGATGATGTTTGCTATGATCGAACCCCCAATCTTCATGTTAGAAAAAAAAACTCTTGGACTACTGAACCAACTTGTCATTCTGAAAATGAGTTCCTTTAGCTAACATTTAATATATTCCTTAAGAATTATATAAGTAATATACTGAATTTAGTCGGACGACCACGGGTTCTTGTGACCCAAAAAATATACTTAAATTCGTCTCAGCTTATGATTAAGGTCCTTACCTAGCAAGTAGCACAATCTTTTTTTGGTATAGGGTCTGGACTCCATGTCATAGCTTACATGATTTATGTTGATTAACGGTATTTCTCACTTAGTTTATGATATGACTTTCAAATTTGTGCATTGACCTTGCATCGTTTATTCTGGCTACTTTAGATATCATTTTTTGTTAGCAGACTTATGTGGTCATTACATCATCATTTTTCGAACTAATCATGTTATTGCATATTTTTAATACTCAGTACGTTCCATAGTATTTTTTGGATTTATCAGGTTATTTATCATGCTATTGCATATTTTCCATACTCAATACATCCTATAGTACTGATTGCATACTTCTTTTGCCTACATTGATATAGATTCAAGTGTTTCTCATCCAACTTATGATTAATATTAGATTTGGCGACGTGCTAGAGTCAGTGAATACTCATGTTCTGGCATGTGGCTTATTTTACTTTTCAATAGGGGTGTGCAAAAACCAAACTGACCAACTAAATCGAACCGATAAAAACGTTATTGGTTTATTGTTATTGTGCTATTAGGTTATCGAGTTTTTAATGATTTTAAAAATAAAGATTATTGGGTTATCGATTCGTTATCAATTTTTACTACTGGGTTATTGGGTAAACCGCTAACCCAATAAGACTATAATAATTTACTATTTTACCTTTAGTAAATATTAAATATTAGTAATTTAATAATAATGGGACACTATGGCAATACTTCACATATTTTTCTTTACAATACTTAAGTGATTAGTTATCCACTTTACTATTTTAGTTTGTAATTAACCAATTATAACTTTTGCAAGTTTGTAAACATGATTAAATTTTCGTACTCTATCTGCTTTTTATTAGTGTAAATTCTCATTATCATTCTTATCGAATAAATCGAAAATCGAATCGTTAAGGACTTAAAATCGATAAATTGAAAATCGATAAAAATTATCTTATTGGTTTAGCATATTTAATAACCGATAAATCGAACCGATAATGTGTAAAATCGAACCGAACCGACCGATGCATACCCCTACTTTTCAGACTCAATTTTATGTTTTGAAACTACTCTTCCATGTAAGTAGAGGCTTTTTCAAACATTGTCAAACAACTCAGCTTATGTTGCCATTTTGGTTTTTCTTGAGATTGTATTTAGTTTAGACCACCATGGTTTATTCCACTTCACTATGCTATCTCTTATTTTAGTATGCTTATGTATACCATGTGATTAGCTTGGATCCCTTGAAATTCTAAGTACCGTGTTACGACAATGGTGCCTCGGGTCATGACATTGAAGCTTTTCAATCCAATTCCAAAGCTAAAACTTATTTCGAGATACCCAGGAGGACTATTTTTGTTGCTTTTCCAAAATCTCGAGGTAGTCACTCATGTTGCCCAAACATTGTGGAACTTCTCCCTTCAAATTGTTTCATGCTAAATGTAGAACTACTAATGAATGCATCTTGTTATGTAGATTGAATGCATCCAAAACTATCAATGATGTAAAATTAGATTTTGAGCCTAACTCACGCCTCAAAAACTAGTTTAAAGGAAGAAGGATTGCTTAAGTCTTGTAAAGAGTCCGCCATCTCATTAACCACCAATGTGAGACTTTTTTCATTCTTCAACACTTCACCTCACGGTTAGCATCTAGTGCATGAATAATTTTAATTTCTCGAGAGCCCAACATTGGATGAGATGAATCATGCTCAATTAACATTGGGTGTCTTTATTTCCTAAACACAAGCTATATTAGTTATTCGAATTTTCACTATCTCAATCAACTTCCCCTTGATAACCCTATATTCCAAAAATCTACACTTAGCCTCGCAGCCCTCATAACCCAATACAACCCCGATGGAAGACATGACCCTAATCTACCATCTACCACCACAAGAGCCACTAAAGCAAATAAACAAAAGCCAATGGTTTACATCACAACGAGCGGAGAGTCTAAAATACAACTAAACGCAAGAATCAACAAAAGGGAAGTAAATATACCAGTCCAACGCAACAACTAGTAAAGAAACTCTAAACAAACAGCTCGACGAGAGGAGAGGAGACGATACAAGGGTTTCGACATTTTATATAATCACCCTGAGATAATTATGTTCACGAAAAACAAAATTAATGAGGCTCACTAAGATTTTAAGCTGCAGAGTTCCCTACATTTAACTCTTAACATAACGCAATATTTCACGAATACACCATATCTGCAAGCTACTGTATTTTCTTCAGTCGCCCGTATATTACTAGCAGGATCACACAGAAATTTTGAGAGGAAAGCAATGACATCAATAACTAACCAATACTTAAAGGAACGACGACTAATTTTGAAGCGATAAATATCTTATAGGACTCAGCGATAGCTGCGGTAAGCGGGGCTGTACATGCAGCTCTCTGCATATGCCACTAGGTCCTTGGGCTCCGGTAGACGAGTGGCCAAACCTATGGAGCAACAAAAAGGACAAAGTTCAAGAAATATGTGTAAGCAATGTGAATCTTCTATGACAAGATCCCAGAGGAGAAACATACCTAATTCATATGCTTTAGCGGCCACTTTGGCAGCAATATGGGCTGAAATCTTTCTTATGTTGGAAAATGGGGGGTATATGAGTCCCTTTTCGAAGTTCTCTTGAGAAACTTGCTCCGCTAAAGCTTCCGCTGTTTCGAAGAACAAAATTGGAGATAAAAGTAAAGACCTTATGAAGTAGAAAAAAATAAAAAAGAGAAGTCATCTTCCACAACGGAAGAGGCAATGAATGTCTCCCTTATAGTTCGCAATACACAGCTAGCTCATGGAAACATGCAAATCCCTGCGACCAAGACACATGAGCAATTTCATAGAATCAAACGGCAAAGGAGGACCTATGCTTGCAATTTTACGGACAAAATCTTTTGTCTTCGCTGGCTGAACATTAATCTCCAAGTTTTGTACCTACTTCATTAACATCTGGGCTACAGCCTTGGTTGCTATTGGCTGCTATGCTGCTTGGACTCAACTGTGGGTATCCGACCCCAGTGTGCAACTCGTTTAGAATCGGGGATACAGATACGGATGGGGCGACTTGGCTAAAATAATTCAAAATTCTAAAAAGAGAACTATAAGAAAACCTAAAATGCTGTAGGATGTAGCCAACAGTTCAATCTTTCATTTTGACAATATCTCAAGTTGTATCAATTAGCAGGCAGCTAAATTAGATCTTTAATTTTCCATTTTTCCTTCAAATTTTGTCATGGATTGTGGTCAAAGTACCCGATCTCGATCGACCACACCCAGTACAAAAAGTACCACTTGTTGACACAGATACGGTGGCTAAAATGAAGAGTCCACACAACATAGATTGGCTGTCAATTCCTTTCTTTTAATAAGTAATGGCTGTCAAATCTTTTACCACACCATAGAGAAAGGCTGGAAAGATGCTGATCATGGTAAATTATATCAGTAACATGGCATGCAATTTCCATCCAGAGAATTTCAAAATATAAGCATGGATGCATGTCAGGAGGACAACTCGTCATTCCACCTCTCTAAAAAAAGAAAAGAACAATGATTGTACATAAGCTCGCCAGTATTTTCCCTTTCTTCCTGTTCTTCTCCTCCCTTATTTACGGATTTTTGGAAAGAGGGGGTAAAACTTACAGGCTACCAGGAGCATGTCATCGTGGACGCGAATTGCACCAGAAATTATCAGTCCTAGACCAAACCCAGGGAAGATATATGCATTATTTGCCTATACAAGGAAAAGAGAAGTTTAGTATGGATCTTGCATACATCCTGATAACATAAAGAAATGTATCAAAAAGGAAAAGAAATGATGATAATGGAAAATACTAAGGCTTCGAAATCTCTGACCTGGCCAGACGCGTAGACCTTCCCCTTGTACTCAACTGGAGCAAATGGGCTCCCACTAGCAAAAATGGCTCGCCCCTGAAGATGTGATAAAAACGTTATACAACTTAATAAATCATTACACAAGCATATGGACCTGGGAGTGAAATATTGACCATGTAAGAGACCAACTTCGAACATGAAAAGTAAACAGAATCTTACCTCACTCCAGGTATAAGCCTCCTCAGCAGTACACTCGGACTGTGATGTTGGATTGGAAAGGGCAAAAATAATTGGTTTCTGCAAGACATAAAATTGAAGGAAAAAGAAACCATCAATTTATTGCCTCACATGTTAACTATACAAATTGATTGGACTACAGATAGTAGCTTTTCCTATCCAAGTCAGGATTCATTATGTCACCTCATTTAAGGATGCCATAACTTGTACAACTTCTTTAGTAAATGTTCTCCCAGCTCCAGAAGACCCAATCAAGACTGTAGGCTTAATTGACTGGCACAAAACGAGAACTGTGAGAAGAGAGGGAGTAGGGGATTTTGGGAGGTAGAGGAGGAAAAAATTGAGGTACCACCTTCACAGCATTCACCAGTTCTTTTACTGGTTCGTGGTCATGTGCCCAGGGCCTCTTAAAATGTTGAAGCATGTCCATGCGAGACTTAACGATCAGCCCCTAGTGAGAGAATTGACATATGGATGCTTCAATAGCATACAAGCTGTGGGAAATGATGAAAATAAATAAGAATTCTGATAAAGGAAATTTTAATACCTTAGAATCCACCATCCAAATTTTCTTGCGAGTCTCTTCTAGAGGGATTCCAGTCTGCACAAAAAAGAGTTTTGGATAATGGCTTGTATAATATCTTCATTTTAGGTGCAGTTGAAACTACAATGGAAAGATCTAATTAAAGATAGATGAATTGTTTTATGTAAGTCTGAACCTGCTTTGACATCTCAAGAGCTATTAGTTCAGCTATACCTGTGCCAGCCTGCATTGACAAAAGGTGAATGGGAAACAAAATGATCAACCGTTGAGGAAGAAAGGGTGATCAAATCAGAAGAAATACAAGCAGCTCTCGAATAATTGCTAAAATCTTAGAGCAAGGAACACACAGCAACTATAAACAGAATCCCATTTCGGTCCTACAGTACAAGATACTTCTAGTGGCAAAAGAAAGGTCACAGTTCAAAGTGCAAGAAGAAGATAAAGTCTGCAGTATAAGTGATAGATGTACCTCCCCTGCTCCAAGGAATAAGAATGTATGTTCAGCTAAGCTTCCTCCAACCAAATTCAATGATGCCATCAGCCCAGCAAGGACCACGGATGCTGTCCCCTGGAACAAAAACAAGATAATACAATTGCTATAGAATGTGTGTAACAAACAGAAAACCACCACTTCTTACTCCCAGCACCCGTGAAAAGAAAACAATAACAAATTTATGAATCCTTGACTTACCTGTATGTCATCATTGAAAACAAGGTGGCTAGTTCCATACTTGGCAAGGAGGTCGAATGCATTATGATTTGCAAAGTCTTCAAACTAGAGATGTGGATAAACAAAGTCAGATTATCAAGTAAAATGTTTAAGTGCACTTATCTGCAATTTTGCAGAAAATATCTACCTGAATGAGCACTTTTTCCCCAAAATTCTGCTTGACGGCATACATAAATTCATCTAAGAGTTCGGCATACTCCTGAGAATGGAACAGAGGATCAAACAAAGAACATTAAAGAAATATTACATCTTCGATAAATATAAGGTAAAGTAAGCATATGATCAGATATAAAGTTTGTGAACCTTTCCAGTAGCTCTTCTTTGCCTGAGTCCAATGTAGAATTCATCGTTCAACAAATTCTCATTGTTTGTACCCACATCAATGGTAATGGGCAAACACTGAAAAGAAAGAGAGGATAATCAGACTTTCATCTGATAGACAGAAAAAGCAAAGAGCAAGCAGCTATGATTATAAAACTGATAAACCTAGTACTCCACCGTCCCAATGAACTGCAAAGTTGGGTATGGGGGTCCTAAAATTTTTGAAAATTTACATTTTTAGAGACTCGAAAAACATTATTATAAATAATCACTTTTTTTGTTTAGAACTTAGACAATTTTTTTGTGTGTGAAAATCATTGCCAAGGAAACAGATGTTCGACTCTCCAAGTAGTAATAGTGCCACACAAATTGGAAGATAGGAAATATATGACATTATAGAACCATGTGCTCATAGCATATACAGCAGAGTGCTATTACAGGAAATTACGAGAGGTGACGAATGGGAAACTGTCTGATAATGCTCAGGCTGTAAGATTAAAAACTTCTATTCTTAAACTACAGCTTCATTTGATAAACACCAATCAGAATGAATTCACAACCATAAACAACGAATCACAGAATATGACTCTATGACAAGGTGCTAGTGGATAGAGTGATAATGTGAAATACCAGAATAACCATATGGATATAGAGTGATAATGCGAAATACCGGAATAACCATATAGATATAGTAGTACTTGTGGAATAAAGGTAACATCTAAATTCCAACTACTGTCACATCTGTCCTACAGAAACTTACAGAGAGTAGTGTATAAAGAGAGCTTGGAATAAAGGTAACATCTAAATTCCAAAATACTGTCACATCTGTCCTACAGAAACTTACAGCTGACGGGCGAATGCCTCCCAGAGCAGTGTATAAAGAGAGCTTCCCCACTGGTATCCCCATTCCCTGGTAAAATGTAATAATTGTTATAATATGTAAATAAACAAGGACAAAGAAATACATTATGGAAAATGATATATATAGGTCCAAAAAAAGAACTGGAACCATTAATTAAACTGGAGGATTTATTTTTCCTGAAAAAAAGACTTTAGGATTCTCAACAAAATGAATACACAATATACCTGGCAACCAAGGTCCCCAAGGCCCAGAATTCGTTCTCCATCAGTAACAACAATAACTTGAATTTTCTTCTCAGGCCAATTTTTTAATACCTCATGAATTTTGCCTCTGCATAAAGCTAGAACATATTAGTTTTAACAAGAAATAAGAAATGTCAGGCCTTTAATTTGAGAAGCTATCTAGAGCATTTCAAATGCTTACTTTTCTTTCAAGCTGATAAAAAGACCTTGAGGACGCCTAAAGATGCTACCATATTTCTGGCATGCTTTGCCTACAGTTGGTGTGTAAACTATAGGAAGCAGTTCCTCAACATTGTCAATAAGAAGCTTGTAGAACAGCCGTTCATTCATTTCCTGCACCACAATTCATACAACAATAAACAAGAGTATTATGGAGCCACTGGATATATGTGCAAAAGGACTTTCGGACTTGAGCTGAACAAAGCAAATGGTTTTACATTTCCCTATGTCACCACACTTGAAAGATCACTCCTAATCATTTGTGTTCTGCTCAATTTGGTATAACAGAAAGGAACTGATGCAAGATACAACCTTAATTGCAGAAAGTATTATAACCTTAAAATCATTTTGTTAACTACCTGAAGATCCATCATGGCCATGTATCTTTGAAGTGGTACATCATATTTACGGATGCTGTTCATCATTTTCTTGACCTGTGACAATGAGTAGCACAACAATGTTGTTATTGAGCTTTCATCTGATCACAAAAGGAGAGACATGGAAACTGTAGGATCTGTAAAATGCAGAATATACAACCTGAAGGTCATGACTAATTACAACAGGAGGAAGAAGACCACGCAAATAGTGGGTGTCTCTCTCTCTCTCTGTGAAAGCAAGGCCTTTGTTGTAGTGTGGATTACGCAACAATGAGAAACCACTGCAAGCAAAAGAACACGGTATGTTTTAGTGCATAAGAACACGGTATGTTTTAGTGCATAACATCAGAGATAGTCAAATGTCAGAGTAATACTAGAGCCTGTTTTATTAACACAGAAGTAGCACTTGTTAAATGAATGCTGAAAGGAGATGATCTTTGTAAGGAAAGAAAAATGACATGGAACTTCAGCCCTTTTTAACAAAGCACATAGGATTATTTTCATTTTCCGCGACAAAGAAAAGGAGGAGAATTAATGTTGGTAAAAGGGATACATAAGTCCACAAGGTTCAATCAACAAAGTGCATATGTCTATAGCAAAGTGCATCTAGATATCTCAACAAGATTCAATCAGCAATTAATTAACAACTTCAATATATTAAGAAATAAGCATATAATATGCTCGAACTTAATGCCCATATCTTGTAATTGTTGCATCTTCTTGATGATTTTTATTGAAATCACTTACTTCATCAAACAATAATATGCTCTAACTTGACATGGAAAACTCAGTCTGGCATCACCCTTGGTGACTGTAGGAACATAGAGACATCATACTTGGGAAACATTGTTTATAATGTAAATTACTCCATCTATCCAACAATAGTTGTTCACTATTGACTTAGCACACGACTTAAGAAGCAAACAAGCGGTAAGTGATAGGCGTAATTTTATAATATCACCCTTACTAAACATAAGTCATCCGAATATTGAAAAATGAGTATTATTAAACAACGATGGTAAAAAACACAAAATGTTAAATTATTCCTTGATTTTATAAACTGGACAATATTGTTAGACATCTCAAAATAGTACAGTGGACAAGTAAAAATGGAAGGAGGGAGCATATGAAACTTAAGATAACAGTGGCCACAAAAAATATGTCTACCCTTGTTAACCAAAAAGACAAATACCAATCCCAATAGCTCTTAAGTGGGGACAAATTCTTATATTTTCTTCCCAAAAATATTTTAATTTTAATTGTAAAAGAAATAGAAGAAAGCAAGTGCCTTTATGGATATTAACAAAAGATCTAAGAAAATCAGATAATGAAAATATAGACAAAATGGTTATAAATCTAGTTGTGATGAAAGCTCCATTTCTTTTCTTTTTATAATTATTAAAAAAAAAAAGAGTCAGAATAGAAGAGCCTCAAAAATTAGATAAACCCATTTAGTTGGAATGACATGAACACGGGAGACCACGGGATCAAGCCATTAAAACACTCAACATATAACGGGAGTTTAGTGCATCGGACTGCCCCTTTGATCAGATTAATTAAAACTCATCTAAATCTTAAACTTAAACCCCATTTGGGAGCAGAAAGCATAGAAATTATCAATTCAAAATTCAAAAGAAGTGATGTTTCACCTAGCAACAGATAAGGTCCAAGGGGTAATGGACTGATCTTCTGTGGCACTATCCTCTCCATAAACATCTGCAACTCCTCCAGTGACAGTAGATTTGATCTCCTTCTCTACTGGTGCAGGATTTTCCGTCAAAGCATTCTCTACCAATACACTAACATTTCTGTCTCCGGGTTTTCCATTTGAGCTCACGGAGGCCACCACAATAGGAGCTGAAACTCTTCTGCTTGACTGAGTCAAGCATCTTGAAACCCCAGATGGGGAATTGTTCTGTAAATTACAAGAAAAATGAAAAATTGTCCTCAACTGAAAAAAAAAAAAAAGCGGCGTAATCAACAACTTTTTCAGCTCAATTCTAAATCTGAGTGTTCTTCCCTTTTCCTTTCCTATCTCTATCAGTCAACAAGGCGAATAAACAATTCAGAGCTGAATATACGAAAATGGGGTGAGTTCAAAAATGAATCTGAATCAAGAATCAAGACAATTTCTTGTTCATCAAAAGATTCATAATAAATGGAGGTGCAGAAGAAGTGTAAGTATTACCGTAAAATTGGTTCCATTTAAGGAGAACATAGCGAGAGAAGTTGAAGCAGAAGCAAATGAAGTAAAGAGAAAAAGAAGGAAAGAAGAGAGTAGGTGGGTAATTTGTGATAGATCTGCTCTCTTTCCTTCTTCTTCTTCTCTCCTACTACTTGGTCCTCACAACTCTGCAATTGATCAGGCCATTTTGTAGCAGCCAAATCAACACTTTAATATTTTTCACTGTAACATTTTCTTATTCCACTATTTACCCTTTGGAGCACACCCCATCCCCCACCTCCAACCCCTCCACCTAAATTCACTTGACGTATCAGATTATATTATTATATTATATTATATAATATCAGATATTCCTAATTTATAATATTAAATTTATTCTTTTAAAAAATTGTATGATATGAAGTCGAGATACAATTGAAAAAATAAGATAAATAATTATTAAATAATAACAACAACAACATACCCAGTATAATCCCACTAATGAGGTCTGGAATTATTAAATAATAAATGAAGTCAAAATGAAATATATATATATATTGAGATAATGACATAATCATATCAAATCAGTCGTTTTATAAAATAAGTCTTTTTGTTATTATTTAAAAATGAATTTGAATAATACAATAGAATTTAAATAGTAACTAAAACAAATATTGTGTTTAAATTAATACATAGGGACGTTTCGTAGGAAATATTAGAAAAAATAATTGATGTTTTATCTATGGTATTATTTAATACTATGGTAACATTCATTTTGGGACGGACCAAAAAGAAAAGGATGTCAAATAAAATAAGTCAATATCTTTCATCTGGAGTTAAATATGTAAAGACAAAAACATCCCTCAAATTATTTTATATATTTTTTTTAATTTTATGTTTTATATTGTAGGT
>JAABOM020000012.1:17721407-17742462 GCA_011800125.2 Solanum clarkiae | reverse complement strand
TTCCAATGTATCATTTCTGGGTCCAATGGAATGCATAGGTATAGGAAGAAGCCCTATCAAATAGAGATTTTTTCTTTTGATCATATTTCGATTATTAATACGATATATAATATTGGAGGAGCCTAAACTTTACCGTAAAGTAAATCCAAATTTGGATGTCCTTCCATATTGGAAAGAAAATAGAGGAAGGTATCCAAAACTCTCATTGATGGCATGAGATGTATTGAGTATACCTATTACTACGGTAGCTCCAGAATCTAGATTTAGCATTGGAAGTCGCATAATTGGAAAGTTTCAAAGTTCTATTTTACCTGCAAATGCTGAAGCGAAGTTACGTGCTAGAGATTGTCTTTGCGGACAAGAAGGTGAGTTATTATTTACATATTGCAATTTTACTTTATTATAATGGCCTTATGCCTATCGTTTAACATCTTATTTTTCTAGATTGTGATGAATTAGACACTGATAAGGATAAAATTATTGTGGAACTTCAATCATATCTTGCTAAACTTGTCTCACATTGATAGGTTGGTTATGTCTCTATATATATTTTATCAGTTACAGAGCCGTATCTTATTAGTTGGACATATTGGATGTGGTTTATAGCTAGTGTGGAAGTGGGATTTGTTAGGTTGCTCTGTGGTACTGCCTTGAGCATGTTGCTCTGTGGTGCTGCATTGAGCATATTGCTTTGTGGTATTGCATTGAGCTACTCTAGACTTTGGGCATCCCTCTAATGGCTATAGTTTAGGGGGAGATAGAATGGAATATTGGAAAAAGTCACCATCAGGATATGTATGTTATCGATGCAATGTGCCTAAACATTATATTCAGCATTGCCCTACAAATGGTGACCCCAAGTATGACATGAAGAAAGTGAGGCCTCTAACAAAGTCCATGGTGATGGCAACCCCAAGTGGCAGTGTCGGAGTTTCTGTGTTGTCGTCTGCCTTTTCTTCTTCTTCAACCAAGAATTCTTTTGGAGATGCACCACTAGAGCTTCATTGCCCATTGTGTAAAGAATTGATGAAAGATGCAGTTTTAGCTAGAAAATGTTATTTTAGTAGTTTTTGTGATAAATGCATATGGACTCATGCTATCTCTAACTCGATTTGTGTATGTGGGGCTGCAAATATACTTGTTGATGACTTTTTGCCTAACATCACTCTTAAGAGTCAATTCGAGCATGTTGGTACTGAATTGTCATGAAAAACATTGTTGTTACTCTTACATGCATATGCAGTCAAGTTTCTCTTAGCAATTTCACATGTTTCTTCACCAATTACCCAATCTAGCTCAAGAGGAAGCTTCTTCACTTCCTATAAATTGCATTTGGTCTTAGGCAGTATGTTCTATTGTTTAGTATTTTTTGCATTTGGTCTTAGGCAGTATGTTGTGTTTTGTTGTTCATATGTTTGTATCTTTTTGTTTCAGATTTTGAGGAAGATGACATTTGGTCATGGCGTCTTGCGGCACTGCTGGCTGCTGCTCCATTAGCTTCTACACTACTAGAGATTGAGGAGCAAATGCTACATTTTGTTTAGTTTCTTATTTTAGAAAAGATGCAATAGAAAGTAGTCATACTTAGTCTATCCCTATTACAACTAAGCTTATGTTATTGTACTTCGATTATCGTATTTTGATGTTAATATTTGATTTCGATAAGAATTGATGAATTGAAGTCAAGTTATTTAATAGGTTAGAACCAATTTAGTGTTGTATTATCGAAAAAAATAGATAAGCTGAAGTCACGAAAAGGATAACATCTGTTGGGAAAAGGCCAAGGAAACATAGATGGGTTTTAAATGGGTAAGAACCATTTTACCCAAACCATATTTACCCATACTCTGTATGGGTGGATTATGATCCAATCTATTTTGACTCAGTCCATAGTCAACCCATCCAAGTCCAATCCAATCCATCCATTTGCCACCCCTAATAGGTGAGACCTTCATATACACCCAATCACTAACATAAAACTCAAGGTCCCTCTTTCTACCATTTGAATAGGACTTTTGGCGACTTTGGGCCGTCTTCAACCTTTTTCTAATCAACTTCACCTTCTCCATGGCCTACATACCAAATTCGAACCAATTAAATCCAGCTCTACCAACTCAAACAACCCTATCGGAGATCTACATCTCCTACCATACAAAGCCTTGAACAGTGCCTGACCAATGCTAGCATGAAAGCTATTATTATAGCAAACTCAATTATTGGAAGATGATCATCCCAATTACCCTTGAACTCCAACATACAAGCCCTCAATATGTCCTCCAAGGTTTGAATTATCCTCTCAGCTTGTCCATTGGTTTGAAGATGATAGGCGGTGCTCAACATCACCTTAGTACCAAGTACTCCTTGAAAAGACCTCCAAAAGTGAAGTAAATTGGGTACCATGATCTGATATAATAGACCTAGGTGCACCATGCAACCTCACCAACTCTTAGATATACAACCTTGCATAATCTTCGGCACCAAAAGTAGTTTTGATCGGTAGTAAATGAATTGACCTATTCATCCGGTCTATGATAACCCAAATTGAGTCAAATTTCCTTCAGGTCCAAGGCAAACCAACCATAAAATCCATGTTCATATCTTCCCATTTACAAGTAGGAATATCAATGTCTTGAGTCAAACCACCAGGCCTTTGGTGCTCTAACTTCACTTGTTGACTATTAGGGCATTCGGCTACAAACTTGGCTATATTTGTATTCATACCATGCCACCAATACACCTCCCTCAAATCTTGATACATCTTAGTAGATCCCAGATAAATAGTGATATGCTACCAAAATACAATATTTTTGATGCTTAAAACTTGAAATTTTGTATGTTCACAATACAATGTTTGTTGGTTTTATGTGTTTTTGTGTGTATGTTTGCAGGATTACAGGTTCGTCTTGATTTTGGGAAAAATTGCAGAAGTTACTGAGTTTTGCTGTTATACGAGACCTTTACGAGCCGTAGACTATTCCATGAGCCATAGGGTGGTTTTGTGGACAATTCCAGTGAGGGGCTATTTCGTAAAGTTTATTCTACGAACATGCAGACGAGCCATAGAGAGTTTTACGAGTCCTAGAAGATGGTTTGTTCCATGAGGATCAGAAACTTGGACTTTCAGGAATTTCATCAGACGAAACCCCCTTTATGGGTCGTAAACCACTTTATGAGTCGTAGAGAGGTGTCATAGAGTTGAAGTCCAAATTTCTACCAGCTGAGTGCAATGCCTCGATTATAGGCCGTGGAATGTAATATGGTCCATAAAACACCTTACATATGGAATGCCGACCAATTCTCCTATTTTTTTAGGAATTGAATTTTAATTGTTATAATTAGGTTTTTAGGTTATTTTCATAAGTTTTTGCCTAATACTTAGAGAACTCAATATCTAGAAAGAGAAAATTGTAAGATCATATTGGAGAATGTTTGAGAACACTTGTGTTTGAATTTTACTTGAATCTTGTGTTTCTTATTGAAGTTGGATTTTGCTTATTTTTAATTCTATTATGTAAGTATTCAATTATGTCTTCTCTATTCATAATTCTTGCATCTACACATAGCATGAGTAGCTAAATCTACAACTAGGGTTGTGGTAACCATGAAGAACTAATAAAATAAAATAGGATAATTCATGATTCTTGGAAAGTGTATATGCATGTATTAATAAACTCTTTTCATTTTGCATGTTTTCTAGTTATGGCCAATGTTAGAACCTGCCTAGTATTACTAACTAGACCAAGGTAGTAATAAATAGGAAAAGAGATTAATTAACAAGATTCAATTGATGTGTTCTCTATAATCAACCAAACTGGGATAAGAGCAGGTTGTACTGGGACTAATAGGTAAGGGTTACTAATGCATACTATGGAGATGGGCCAAGATCATATAGTAAAATTCACCTATTACCTTTGACCAAAGGGCTTGGTGAACATAACTTATTGTCCTACATGCTATATACTAGAAAAGGATTAGGTTATCTGGTGATAATGAGTTGGGGAGTCATGGGGAACACAATACCGTAGTTTCTCTCCATATTGACTTCTTTCTTGTGATAGTTAGTTTAGTTAAATTTCTCATTAATTATTGCAAATTCCCTCTTTGGGAAAGTAAGTTGATTAATTATTCATATTGCAAATTGGTGAATTCTCTTGAGTCCATGTATTTTCTGTGAATTCGAGCCTAACCTTTGTTAGTTCTATTTCTTGATAGTGACCGCTTTATCCTCTAAAAAGGTGTAAATTGGGCGATATCAAGATTTTAGTGTTGTTACCGGAGAATACGGCTAGACTTAGTGAATTCAATAGTAATTCGAGTGTTAATCCTTAGTTCTCTTATTTTACTTTTGTTTGTTGCAATTGTTCTTTTTCAGGGTGTAAGTGTAGTATATGCCCAACACTCATAGTCAAGGCAATCACTTAACTCCGTTTGACTTAGAGATCCACAGAATGTTGAGAACAATAGCCCAAGACAATGCCAATAACGCGACCTATGCAGCTCAGGAAAGGAATAACAATGAGGATGCTGAGAATAAGAACCGATCTTCAATTAAGGATATTGCTCCACAGCCTTAGGATTTCAATGTCAATGTTTACCAATAGAATCAGTATAGGTTGAACCCTATGGCTATGGATGTGACTGGAGCTATTGTGTTGCCACTACTACCGGCAGACATAAAGTTCACAGTCTCGAGCGGGTTACTTCAGATATTGCACATCCATGGGTTATCTATGGGCTTACCATCGGAGGATCCTCATAGCTACTTACACAATGTGGCATTCGTCTGAAAGAGTGAGATGGGAACACAGAATCTATTTATGGATATTGTGGGACTTTTTATCTTCCCATTGTCTCTTACAGGCAATGTAGTATTATGGCTATTTGCTCCCGCAGAGTTCGATCACCAGTTGGGAAGACTTACAAATGGCCTTTATGGAGAGGTACTTCCCTAGATCGAAGAAGCTCAAGTTGAAGGACCAAAACAACAACTTCGATCAACTTCCTGGTGATTCGATCACTACTACTTTGGAGCGGTTCACCAAATGTCTAAGGAGCGTCCCTGACCACAAAATTATTGATGATACTTTGGTGGAGATCTTCTACCTACCCTTAATGAGAACAGTTAGGCTTGTGCTAACACTATCATGGGGGGCATGTTTTTGGATCAACCATTTGCAAGGATCACAGAGCGAATGGAAAGAGTGGTCAAGACTAATCATGTATAGGGCAGCGAGACAGAGCATCCATTAAGAGTTCGTATTTCGCCAGTGTAGGTCCCGAGCAAGCCAGAATTAATGAAGAAATCATGTAGCAGCTTGCTCATATTCGCACAGGTATGGAGGTGATAATGAAGCAGAGCCAAGAGAGAGTGAATACAGTGGTTTATCAATCTCCACCTATGCCCATGTATGAGGAGCCATATTATGATAAGGACGCATGTTTTGCTGCTGATCAGACGGGGGCTTTCCAGACTAATGCCTAAGGGTCGAATCAGGACTATTGCTGCCAAGGTCAAGGAAACTAAGGTTGGAACATTAATAAAGATGGAGCTTACAGGAACAACTGCGGAGGTTACTATGATAGGAACAAGGGTCCAAAGAGAAATGCAAATTGGGTTCACAGAGAAGGCTTCAGAAATGATCCTTATGTGCCAACGCACAACCACGATGCAGGTGCAAGTAGTTCTAGAATTGAGGTGATGTTTGATCGCCTATTGAAGAAAGCCGAGACACATGATGAGATTCTAAGGGATATGAAATCAGAAATTTCAAGTATTAATTAGAAAATAGAGTCTCACTCTATAGCTATCAAACAGGTGGAACAACAATTTGCTAAAGTGTTGACTCGACTTAATCAGCATCAAAGGGATACATTGCCTAGCAACATAGTTCAGAATCCTAAAAATACAGGGCAATGTATAGCAATCACTACTTAAGGTGGCAAGAGCACCACTGATCCTACCATATCGGTTGATGGACAAGAAGTTCGAGAGGAGACGGTTGCAACCAGGGATATAGATGAAGGAGATGATCGTGGAAAGGATGGGGTGACTGAAGCTGCAGACGCTCCATAGAGATTGAAGCCCATTCCTGGGCCGCCTCCTCCCTTCCCTTAGAGAATCAAAAAGAGGGAGAAGGAAGCCAAATTCAAGCACTCCTCTCTCCATGTTGAAATAGATCTCCATCAACATCCCTATCATTGAGGCATTGGATAAAATATCAGGATATGCTAAGTACATGTAAGACTTGGTCATTAAAAAGTACACTGTCAGTCAGGATCTCTCCAAGAGCTTCAACATTGCAGTACTATTGCTACAAGGTCCTTGGTGAAAAAACAAGAAGATCCAGGTGCTTTCACCATACCCTGCATCATCGAAGATGTGGAGTTCGCGCGGGCACTATGTGATCTAGGTGCCAACATTAATCTAATACCCTTTGCGGTCTACAAGAAGCTTGGATTAAGAGTACCTACTCCAATTACTATGCCATTGTTAATGGCGGATCACACGGTCAAGTATCCTGTGGGGATATTATTTGATGTGCTGGTCAAAGTCGAAAAGTTTATATTCCCTACAGAATTTATGATCCTAGATTGCAAAGTTGACTTCGACACCCCCATCATCTTGGGAAGACTGTTCCTACCCACTGGGTAAGCAATAGTGGATATGCAAGCCAGTCAACTCAGGTTTATATTGAATGATGAAGAAGTCGTCTTCAATATATGTCAGCTAATGAAGCGTCCAGATGTTTTGAAGAGTGAAGTTTGGGAAATTGGTGAAGTCTGAGTAACCAATTTGTCCAAAAAGTATCGCGATAATAAATCAGGCACTACTTGGGAGGCAACCTAAGGTTTTTGATGTATTAGTTCAATTGTAGGATTATTTTTTTAGTTTTTGGATTCATAGGTAGTTTGTTTTCCTTTATTTTGATTGTAATTTTGGACATTGGGCTGGTTGCATATAGAGTAACAGTGTTTTTTATAAAGAGTATGTAGGTAGAAGACTAAATCAGCCAATGTGGCTGAGAAGAGCATCAAGTTGAGTCTCTACGATGGGGTTTATAGGTCGTAAAACACTTTATGACCCATAACCCATCTCGTAGAGATTTCCAGTAAATAGAAAAATTATGTACTCTAGTCCACGAGCCAACTTTATGATCTATAGGCAAAACTACGAGTCGTGAATGGGGCTCGTGGACCCTAGGTAAGTTTCCTAAAAATTTTGCTAATTAGGGGTCTCTACGACCAACTCTATAAGCCATAAAATACTTTACAACTCGTAGACTAGTCCGTCAAACCTATTCTTGAAATTTAGGATTTGGATGTTCAGCGAAACCATAATTTATGAGCTGTAATACACTCTACGGCCTGCAATTGAAGTTTCATAGGGGCCAGGCGTATTAAATTTTCAGTTGATCTGGTCAAGGTAAAAATAATTGGGTCAAATTATTTTGACCCCATTCATGACCTAAATTACCGAATTAACCCAACCAAACCCCCCCCCCCCATGCTTCTGATCACCACTAGCCACCATACACTTATTTTCCAATAAGATTCTGGTAGCCTAGGATTTTGAGCCTAGTCACGTCCTTCATCTTCTTCACTTTAATCTCAAATCTTTGTAAGTTTTTGATTATATTAAGACCTCTAATTTTCCTTATTTTGAATGATTGAGTGAAAATTATGTGGGGAATGGTGTCTAGACATAAAATCCATGTTTGAATTTAATTTGTGTTGGTCAATATTAGGTTGTCCATGTTTGAATTATTGACTAAGTCCAAAATTGGGCACTTTGGCCTTGTGTGAAGTTTCAGATAGTTGTTTGTGCCTATTGAATCACTCACCATGTGTGATTAAATTATTGTGTTGTGACTTGGTGAGTGATGACATAGGTGCGTAATCTTGTTGAAAATTGAGTATAGGTGGTTAGAACCATAGGATAAATCATGCTTAATCACTTTCGATGGGGTGTATGTGTGTAAAATATGTTGGGGGTAAAGTTGTTGTAAAAAATCATGTCGTTGCATATGTTTTTGCTTCGATGCCGGTAATTTGTGTGTTGAAAAAGTCATTTGGTATCGGTATGATAGGATTAGAAACTCAGGTGGCTGAGTTTTCTGGTTCACAAGTGGTTTTTATGGTGCATGGATTATTCCACGAGTCGTAATTTCCCTTCATGAAAGATTCCAGAAACTTGTTCTTTCTGAGTATCCATAAGACGCGACCTTCTACAAGTCATAAAAAACTTTACGACTCATAGATAGGTCTCATAGATCCCTTCCTAGAATTAATTACTTACTGGAAATCTCTATGATCCAGTCTACGACTCGCAAACTACTTTACGAGTCATACCTGGTCTCATAGATTTTTTCAGTAACAAAACTTGATTGAACCACTATTTTACCAAAGCTCTTTATGGTTCATAATATTCCCTACGGCTCATAATATTCCCTACGGCCCATAAAGGTGCTTTTATAAAACCTTTTTGCAACTTAACTCTGATGATTTTTTGCATTCTAATTTTGAATTATGGGGCTAATCAGGGTGCGCATGTATTTATGTTGTAGGTACTATGGCTCCAAAAGCCAAATGCAATGAGATCCAGGCCCTACAAAGGAGGCTTAAAGATGAGCCTTCAGATGATGAGCAGGCCACTCAACTGAGTGGCTCACTAAAGGTGTGGATGTCATCCCTAAGCCAGAGGCGGATAAACCACAGACTAGAGCCATTGCCAGAGTTGGGCGGACTCAGGATCTTGTTACCCGCAGTCCCCTATCTGCGGAGGGAGACAGTGATGAGAGGGGCTTACCACAGATGACTCCATCCAAAGAGGAGTCCAACTCTGAGGATAGTTCAAAGATAGAGTCCTCCGTCGTACCTTGATCATCACCATCTACACCAAATTCCTTCACTAATCGATGGTGCGTTGAGGGCATGGAGGAGATATATGTGGAAGGCATACAGCTGATAGAGTAGGGAAAGCTAGCTCGTTCTATCTATGAGGAGCCCCGAGTCATAGCAGACAGACTTGACAATGTCCTTGGTCTCCGAGACACGATGACTCAGTATGAGCTTTCGTGGTTCACACATGCACTAAGACGATACTCCCTGACCATGGTGAGGGAGTTCTATTCCTCAAACAAAGCCATGATCTAGACACTCTTTCCAAGGGAAAGAAACCACTCGCTTAGCCCAGACTGATCGAGATGAGAATGAGGGGTTGACAGGTGGATATATCAGAGACCACCATTCCCTGGATACTATTTAGTCCTGAGTTTCCTGCCCCCAGATCCAACCACAGAGTTTGACTATAGAGTGGGGCAGATGAGGGACCCACTTGTGATGAAAGATCTAAAGCGATGAGCCACTTTGATAAGATGGGTAGTTGGGTATATTGCTAAGCAAGGTCCGGAACATGCATGGGTCGCCACTCACTCAGAGCCAATCGTGAAGGCTTCACTTAGTTTCCCGTACCAATTTTTGGTGTATTATTGTTCGTTCACGCATCCGACTGATACTTGCCGATAATACACTAACACTGGAGCGTGCAGTTTTGTTGCCAGCATCTTAGCTGGCTATGATATTAAATGGGCCCACCTTATTGCTGAGTAGATTCATGAGGCCACACCGAAGAGGTCCACCTTCATCCTATACTAGTGCTTGATCTACAGGCTCTGTCTAGAGTTAAGGGTGGAGATATTACACTAGCTGGACCAGTTGATTGAGGCCCAACGCACATTAGATCCGATCCTGATCAAGGCTGAAGAGAACCCGATGGCACTCTAACGAGCACAGCCTCCCCCTATGCCTGAGATGTTCACCCCAGCGTCACCACTTGAGGGCTCACAAATCACCACTACTAATACTTATGCTATTGAGGAGAGGCCCCCGCAGCCCAAGGTAGTTGAGGAGAGGGGGCCCACTACTTTTGTTACTGCACCACAAGCTACGACTTCAGAGGCTACTTCCGCGGGCATGATCTACATTTCTGTCGCATCTATAAGGACTTGGCACAAAGGTTATCACATGCTGAGTCATAGTTGACTCATCTTGTTCATCAGATTAGGCCATGGGTCCGCTAGGCCATTTCAGACTCAGAGGGTCGGATGCAGGCATTCACGGTCACTACTATTTAGGACCGTATCTCTATCGTGGATGCCTGTATTAATGCCTTCAAGGAGAATGTACAACGAAGATTGGGTGAGCCCCGACCTTTGGATTTGTCAGTTATGCAAATGGAGATCTAGCAGCTCCAAGTTGACAGGACAGCAGAACTTGCAGCACCAGTTACAGTACCAGCGACTATACCTCTGGTGCTGGTGGTTGATTTATTTTCTCATAATTAGCCTATCTAGTCTTCCCATAGGAAGAGAACATGCATAGAGGATGATGATCTAGATGAGAGACGGGTATATTCAAGGCTCATAGAGGAGGAGAATCTCAAGCTTGTCTTGAGGAGATCGAGACATGACGAGGAGACGCGATGAGCTCAAGAGTTGGAGTAGGTGAGGGATGCTGGCCCCTCGGGACAGAGTACTATTGCTGAGCAGACCACCCCGCAGGAGGAAGGTGGCGAGACTCAGCCATACACTAGCTCTTTAGGCAGCCACGTATGCTTTTTGACCCCTTATGTGTTATTTCATTTTGATTTTGTGCATTGGGGACAATGCACATATTTTTCGACGAGGTGTGTGTAGTTATGGACCTCGGTGAAGTCTGAATAGCTTGGGTCCATAACTATCCCAATTTTTTATCCCGAGGTTTTCTTGCTTGTGTTCTGTTTCCCCGTGGATATTTACTTTCTATTGAATTGGCACGTTTAGGATATTGAGATAATATTTATAGCATATAGTACCAAAGTTTGTGGCATATAGCATGTTTTGTGTTTCGTTTGAAAAATGATACCCACCAAAATTTTTGATTAGTAGTTAGATCGTAACCATGCATGTTTAGGTGAGTGACCATGTCAGTTTTGATAAGTGAGGGTGCATTGAGATAAAAAACATGATTTGAGAGTCTTTTGTTGATAATGTATGCAGTGTCATGTGAGTGAGAACCTAATTTGATAGATTCATGTATTTTGTGCTAATTCCGAACTTGCCCTGTTACTTTAAGTTAGATTGTAGATTAATTGGACTATGAAAGGATCTTAGGCCATTGTTCTTAATACTCCACTTAGCCTAAAATGACCAACGAAAACTGTGATATATTCTCTTGTTCCTAATATTTGAGCCTAACATGTACCTATTCTTTGAAAACACCTGATTAACCTAGCCTTGTTAGTTGTAAAATCCTGAAATTAGCAGTGGTCCTTCTTTGAACACTGTGGACCATGACTAAGGCAAAAATCGTAAGTTGAGTGTGGCTACAAAAAGTGTCCCTGGTTCTGAGGACGGATATTATGCACTTCAACATAGGCCAAAAGCCAAAGTTAAGGGTGGCCGTGTAAAGGAGAAAAAAATAAGAGGGTGAGTTAGTGATGCGGAGGAAAAAGGAAAAAAAATCATATATTGGACGCAAGAAAAATAAGTGATGCTTTAGTGTAAGCTAAAAAGCAAAACGAAGAGTAGAAACAAGGCAAAACGCTGAAAAAATAAAAGAAAGCACCCAGAAAAGCTTGAAAAAGGAAAAAGGGAGAATAAGGTGAAAATAGCAGAGTTGGTAGAGCAAAAGTGTTAAAAACGCAGTGTCAAGGAGGGTCTTTAGTCACTATTTCCCATAATATCATACCAAAGCCCCCTGAGCCTATGTTACAAGCCTAGAAAGTCCTAAAGTGATCTTAGTCCAGTTAGTTGAAGGTCTGAGTTATGAGTATAGGGGCAAGCCTATGGTATAAGATATTATGCATGAATATCTTTTGTGAGAGTGAGTGGATTTTCATAATCCCAAGGTTAAGCATGAAAACAACACTAAGTGTCAAACATGGGACTTTTTTCTGCGAGGGCACTTGCATTGCATTGTTAGAACTAGACTTGTTCAGTGATTGTGGATTGTTAATAATCCCTTGCTTTTCATAGTTGTGTTGTCACATGAACTTGATTGTATTGGTTTTCTAGATAACTATCTGATCCTGTTTTGAAAAGATGTGTGGGTATCCGAGTCTAAGATTTATGTGATATATGCCATAAGATTGAGGTTTGTGTGTTACTGTATCATCTATATAGATTGAGTTCGTCGCTTGAGGACGATCAACAATTTTAAGCTGAGGGTGTTGATTGTTGCCGAATAACAACACTTTTGATGCTTAAAACTTAGAATTTTGTATGTTCTCAATGTGATGTTAGTTGGTTTTATGTGTGTTTGTGTTTATGTTTGCAGGATTACAGGTTTTCCTTGATTTTGGAGAAAATTGCAGAAATTGCTGAATTTTGCTATTATATGAGACCCTTTATGGGTCGTAGACCATTCGACGAGCCTAGAATGGTTTGGTAAGAAATTTCACTAGGGGCTATTTTCTGAAGTTTATTCTATGAACATGCGGACGAGCTGTAGAGAGTTTTACGAGTCATAAAAGATGGTTCGTGCCGTGAGGATCTGAGACTTGGACTTTCAAGAATTTCATCAGATGAAACCCCATTTATGGGTCATAGAACACTTTATGAGTCATAGAGGGTGCCGTAGAGTCAAAGTCTAAATTTTCAGCAGCTAAGTACGAGACTCTGATTACAGGCCGTGGAATGCAATACGGCCCGTAAAACACCTTTCGTATGGTGTGCCGACCAGTTCTCCTATTTTGTTTAGCACTTAAATTTTAGTTATTATAAATAGTTTTTAAAGTTATTTTTCATAAGTTTTCACCTAGTACTCAGAAAACTCAATATTTAGAGAGAAAAAATTATAAGATCATATTGGAGAGTCTTTAAGAACACTTGTGTTTGAATTTTACCTTGAAGCTTGTGATTCTTATTGAAGTTGAACTTTACTTGTTCTTAATTCTATTGTGTAAGTGTGTAATTATGTCTTCTCTATTCATAATTTTTTACTTCTACACATAGCATGAGTAGCTAAATCTACAACTAGGGTTGTAGGAACCATGAAAAACTAACAAGGTAAAACTGGATAATTCATGATTCTTCGAAAGTGTATATGCATGTATTAATTAACTCTCTTCATTTTGCATGTTTTCTAGTGTTGGCCAACATTAGAACCCGTCTAGTGTTCCTGACTGGACCAAAGTAGTAATGAATAGGAAAAGAGATTAATTAACATGATTCAATTGATTTGTTCTTGTCTAATCAACCAAACTGGGCCAAGGAAAGATTGTACTGGGACTAATAGGTAAGGGTTAGTAATGCACTCTATGGAGATGGGACAAGTCACATAGTGAAATTCACCTCTAACTTTGATCAAAGGGCTTGGTAAATATAACTTTCCGTCTTGCATGTTATACACTAGAAAAAAATTAGGTTCTCTGGTGATACTGAGTTGGGGAATCATGGGAAACACATTACCCTAGTTTCTTTCCATATTGACTTCTTTCTTGTTATAGTTTAGTTATATTTCTTATTGATTATTGCAAAATCCGCCCCTCCCCCCCTCCCTATTTAGGGAAGTAAGTCAATTAATTATTCGAATTGCAAATTGGTAAATTCTCTTGAGTCTACGTATTCCCTGTGGGTTCGACCCTAACCTTAGTTAGGTTCTATTTCTTGACAGCGACCTCTTTATCCACTAAAAAGGAGGTGTACCTTGGCGACATTATTAGACTTCACTCATGATTAACCTCCTAAGATTATCCACATCCGAAACACATAACCGATCTTGATAACGAAGCACACCATCTTCTCCTTGGGAAAACACCTTTATTTTCTTTTTGACAACCAACTTCTTCAATTCAACGAATGATGGATCTAGGTCTTGCTTAGCGTTTACATCGACACCCACCGAAGATTCGGCCCCATTTTGAACATGAATATCACTATCATTAATGTCGGCCAACCCAACACCCAACCTAGCTAGTTGGTGGACATCCTTTGCCAACTCCCTCTTCTCTTCCTCGACATAAACCACACTTCCTATAGATAACCTAGTAAGAGTATCGGCTACCACATTTGCCTTGCAAGGATGATATTGTACAATCATTTTGTAGTCCTTAAGGAGTTCCAATCATCTATTTTGTCTCAAATTAAGATTCCTTTGTGTGAACACTATTACAAACTCTTGTGATCGGTTAAAACATCAACATGCACCATATACAAATAGTGTCTCCAAATTTTCAAAGCAAGTACCACCGTCACTAACTCAAGATCACGAGTCAGGTAATTACGCTCATGCACCTTCAACTGCTTTGATGCATATACTATTACCTTACCATGTTGCATAAGTACACAACCCGACCCAATCCGAGAAGCATCATAATACAACATGAACCTATTAAGCCATTCGATAAAGTCAAAACAGGAGCAAATATAAATTGATCCTTCAAAGTCTAAGAACTCTTCTCACATTTCTCCGACCACACGAATTTAGCCTTCTTTTGGGTCAACTTAGTCAACAGAGATGCAATAGATGAGAACCCTTCAACAAATCTCCTATAGTAGCCAATGAACCCAAAAGAAACTCTGAATGTTCGAAGGAGTCAACGGTCTAGGCCAATTCTTCACTGCATCAGTCCTCTTCGAGCCAACCTTAATACCTTCACCGGACACTACATGACCCAGAAAAGTTGCTTCCCCTAACCAAAACACACATTTGCTAAACTTATCATACAACTTCTTCTCTCTCAAAGTTTGAAGAACCAACATCAAGTGACCATATGCTCCCGCTCACTTCGGGAATAAATGAGAATATCATCAATAAAAACAACCATAAAACTATCATGAATGGCTTGAACATCCGATTCATAAGATCAATAAACACGGTCGGAGAATTATTTAAACCAAATGACATTACCACAAATTCAAAGTGCCCATACCTAGTCTAAAAAGCTGTTGGGAATATCACACTTCCTAACATTCAACTAGTGATAACTGAAATGAAGGTCAATCATTGAGAAATGGGCAGCCCCTTGAAGTTGATCAAACAAGTCATCGATTCTAGGCAACGAATACTTATTCTTGATGGCTACCTTATTTAATTACCTATAATCAATGCACATTCGAAGAGATCCATCTTTCTTTCTTACAATTAACATCGGAGCACCCCATGGAGATATACTTGGTCTAATGAAGCCTTTCTCTAATAGATGCTTTAACTGATCCTTCAACTCAGTTGGTGCCATACGATAAGGAGGAATAGAGATATGTTGAGTATCCGGGAGAAGATCTATGCCAAAGTATACTTCCCTTTCAGGAGGAATATCAGGCAAGTCTTCGTGGAACACATCTAGAAACTCATTTACCACTGAGACCAATTCAAGAGTAGGTGACTCGGACACCACATCATTGACCCTTACAATATGATAAATACACCCTTTAGAGATCATCTTGCAAGCCTTGAGGTAGGAAATAAACCGACCTTTAATAGTAGAGTTATTACCCTTCCATTAAAGAATAGGCTCATCCGAAAGTTGGAACTTGACCTTCCAGGTTCTACAATCTATAGAGGCGTATGATGCCTGCAACCAATCCATCTCGAGAATCACATCAAAATCAAACATTTCAAGTTCCACATGATCATATGGAAAGACTTTATGCAACATAGAAATAGAACAACCCCGATAAACTCTATGAGGAACAACAGATTCACCCACAAGGATATAAACTGAAAAGGGCTCCCTTAAAATTTTTAGACTCAACCCAAACTTAACATCCAATAGAGGAGTCATAAAATATAAATTTGCATCTGGATCGAGCAAAATATAAGCATCAAAATCAAAGACTTTTAACATACCAGTCACAACATTCGAAGCCTCCTCAACTTCCTAGCGGGCATGTAGAGAATAGAACCTGTTGTTTCTTGGAGCAACACCTTAGGGAGCTCTTTGTTGTCCTTGACGACATTGAGCCACTTGACCTTGACCTCTTTGAGCATTCTTAGGACAATCAGCAACCTTGTGACTCTTATTACCACACCCAAAGCAAGCGCCCAAATTTTTCCAACAAGCAACTATGTGGTGCTTCCCACACTTGTCACATTGGGTAAACCATGGTCCACCACCAACCAGTGCCCTAAGAGGAGGCACTCAAGCATTAGCAACCCTAGCATTAGAACTTGGCCCTGTTGGAAGCGACCATAACCACCACCCTTAGAGTTGGAGAACCTGCCATCATAACAGGCCCTCTTAGGATCATGCACCCTTTTCTCCTTGAGTTTTTCCCCTTCAATCTGTTCAGCATATACCATGAACCTGAAGATGTCCATATACTAAATAAGCATAGTCGTACGACATTCCTTCACAACTAAGTCAGAGATACCAGAGATGAACTTGTGTATTCTTGCACAGGGGTCAACCAAAAGCATAGGAGCATACTTGGAGAGCTTAGTGAACTTGAGGGTATAATCCCTCACACTCATGCCACCCTATTTGAAGTTGATAAACTCAATCATCTTGGCTTCTCTAAGCTCCCAGAAAGGCAAACATGAACTCTTTCCAATTAACAGCATTACTACAAGCCCTCTCTATCGACCATTGAGTGTACCACACCTAAGCCTCATCCTTCAACTGATAAGCAGCCAACTCAGCTTTCTCCTCAGAAGTACTCCTATAACGGTCAACACTAACTAAGCTCATCAATAAACTCTTGAGCATATTCATTAGCCTTTGGCCCATAAAATTCTAGAGGATTCATCCGGGTCAATCCCTCACCATAGAGGCTGGAGTGGAATCCCAAGGAAGATTGGCCTGCATAGTCTGAATAGTCACCACCTAGGCAGTGCATAGTAAAGGTCGTACGAAATTTACCATTAGAGATAGGATCTTTCATAGGCCCTTGAGGTGCTTGACCCTCATTAGCCAGGGCCGATCTTGGTAGGGGAGCTCTTCCTTAAGGCATCTTCTGTAATGGAGCAATGACACTATCAAGATAAGGAAACCAAACATATGATCCATAGCATGACATAAGACATGAAGAAGTGAGACAATTCCTAGAACATCATCATAGCCTCCCACTCATAGGCATGGTGCACATCACACCCATAAATAGGACTTTACCTGATGCGGCATATTGGTCTCTGAGGATTATTTACAAACCTAGTGCTCTTATACCAAGCTTGTCACGACCCAGACCTAGGACCTAGGAGTGACATGGCGAATGAGAACCCGAGAGTCCCAAAACAAGCCTCAAAGTATCCATATTCATATCATCGATTCGGAAGCGTAATCGAAAAGTAAATACATAATTTTAAGGGATGGGAGAATGGGACTCATGCTATGGGGATGTCATAGGGAATGGGAGTAACATGAATTTACAAAGCACGTAGCACATAAATACTAAGGGGCGAGTAAGTATGACTCACTGTATGGGGACAATTCAGGACTCAGGATCTTTCACATCATAAATATAACCATATCCTAAAGCTCATAACCAATTCACATAATGATAACTAATAGGTAGCCAAAGCTATAATTATAACCTCCAATCATAACACTTAGCATATAATCATAAAGGAGTTTACAAGATGTCCAACAATGCCTCCAGTCATAAGATAGGACGGGGGCCAAGACATACCCCGGGCTCACCCTCAAAGTAAATAACATAAATTAAACACCATAAGTAGAGGGATAGTGGTTTGTACTTGGAAGATAGGACTCACCACAACAATAAAATCTCAAGATCCAAGCTAAACGTAGTACGGTGGATGAATGTAGTCCTAGGTCCCTACATGGTTAGATCAATAGGCAAAAGTATGTGTTAGTACGTTTGAATGTACTAAGTATGTGGGCATGCAATGCATCTGAGGTACCAAACCAGCATTCAATGTTAGATAACAAGGGCACATAATATAGAAGGAGATATATATGTAGAAACAGATTTAGCATACAATATGCTATGGAACCAATGATGCATGAAATGCGCAAATACTCATATATAGTCGGGATGTGACCTCAACCGACATGAGTAAGACCAAGTGAACTATTACTTGGAATCCTGATGAAATCTCCTGACCTGTAAAGAGGTGGTCCACTTGCCAAAGGTAAACCATACTTCACCTTATGGGCACCCCCATTTTGGAGAATCAACCTTCCTTATAGGCATCCCCATTTTGGATAGGGATTTTCACATTATATTATATCATACTTCTCCTTACTGGCATCCTCATTTTGGAGTATTAACCTTCCTTGTGGGCATCCCCATTTCGAATAGGATTTTAATATACATATACCTATGGTTGGCATATAGTTCAAGGAAACAGAGAGGGCCCTTGGGGATAGCCCTAACATCCCCAATCCATCAGTGCTAAGTCAAGGCATCCATGAGAATAGTTATACATATACGTGCTTTCAAAAGAGGCAATAGTCATTTTAAATTTTTTCAATGCACATTTAGGCTCAAAAGCCAAACATATTTTATAATCATTCATACTTAGGCTCAAAAGTCAAATTATAATTCATAATCATGACACTCATGCATAGGAATAACTCATTCACATATACGAGATAATGCAAGCACCCAAAATGCTCAAAGAGTCATAGCAATAGACATTCATGTGATCACATTATTATCACAATCAATATCTTATAAAAATGGCCAAACACATATGTAGCCCTTTAAACTTGGACCCAAATTTCATTTTGGCACTCTAACTCAACCTTGTTCCATTTTAACCCTTCAACTCTAATTTTTATATTCTATTTTGATACTTTTATCTAAGGAATTAACAAAATAGGGGAGAGTGTACTTCACATGCCAAGACATGGCGTAAAAGCCAATTGAAAATACATACACAACTCCTCTAAATTGACTTTATTTTTTTTTGACACTTTATCTTGCATTTGTTCTATTTTAGCCTTTCAACTTTATTTTTTAATGTAGCATTTAAATACAATTATTAATTTTATAATTTTTTTACTTTTTTTATATTTGTTCTTTATTTTTATATGTTTATTTTAATATCAACGTTTGTCCATTAGTTTTCAAAAAAAAATTCTTAATGAATTAACAGACAACTTTTTTAAAAAAAATATTTTTTAGACTTTCTCTATATTTCTTGTTTAAAAAATAACCAAGGAAAGTGCATCGATTTTCTTTTTTAAATAATCAATTAAATTAAACATCATATATTTTATGTGTTCTCATATTCAAGCTTTGTAGATTTAACTCACAAAGCTCTGTGGATACAAAAAACATGAACTAGTATTTGAGTTAAATTTAATTTATTTTTTAAAATATATGATATTATTTAATTGGATTTTTACGTCATGTCTTGGCATGTGAAGTACATTCTCCCCTATTTTCATAATTTCATGGATAGAAGTGTCAAAATGGAATATAAAAATTAGAGTTGAAGGGTTAAAATGGAACAAGGTTGAGTTGGAGTGCCAAAATGAAATTTGGGGCCAAGTTTAAGGGGCCACATATGTGTTTGGCCTATCAAAATCATATACATAAACATAATCGGGTTTAACCCCGTTTATAATTTTCATAAAATTCAATGCTCATGAATGCATATGCTAGGAATGAGATAAGATTAACATGGGTAGTATCGATTCAAACTTAAATCAATAATACATTATAAATTTCAAGCAAAGATATAAGTAAAATTCACATTTAAATCATAATATAGATTATCCATGCACAAATCAAGCTTTAAAGGGGACATGAACATTCATAACTTCAATGCAATTCTTCATATTTGGGCTTAAATTAACTTAAAATTATCAAATAAGCATAGCCCATACTTCAATTGAATTTAATAAATAATAATATTGAAACCCAAATTTAAAGTAAGCAAAATTCCATGAAATTGAGTGTAAAAGAGTTTGGGTTTTCTTGGTTGAAAGGGATCAAGAATCAATCCCACATGCCTTAGCCAATGAAGAAGATTTAAGAAGAAATTTGGTGAAGAAAGAGCCCTTCATTGATCCGCAAGCTTAATCCTTACAAGAATTCTTTGAGAGAGACTTCAGAGAATTTTAAATGTGAGGGATGAATTTGAATTAGAGGAATAAGGTTTAGGTTAGTAGAAAGTATTTACGTAGTATAGGAAGTCACAAAAGACTCTTGTAACCGTATTACTAAAATGCCATTAATGAAAAGAGTTGAAAAATTGAATATTTTCGTCTCAGGAGAAACCATACAGGCCGTGTTAGGTCATACGAACCGTATGCATGGTCCGTGATCCGACACTTAGAAAAATTTCACTTAACGGAGGTCCAAATGGTAATTCCATACTAAAAATTTTTCAACGAAATCATCCATACAGAGGGGTTACAAGTGTCGTACAAAGCCACACGGACCGTGTGCTTGCCCGTCCCTTTCCCCTTAGAGAAATTCTACACGATGAAGTTCCGAGACGGTGATTCCATACTTAGAAAAATTTCACTTCGAAAGTCATATAGATCGTATACTTGGTCGTACCCCTGTACTTGGTCCCAAATTGTGAAATTTCAAGATTAAGGGTACCAAACAACCCTCATCACAGTCCGTGAAGCCTCACACGACCTGTGTGTGGTCCAAGTGTAGGATGCCTTAGCTTAAAACTCCATGATTAAGCTCCAACACCCCACACAAGGCCAAGGGTCACTCCAAGGAGGCCCGACACTGTCAGTATAGCCTCACACAGACCGTGAGGGCTCTCATGGAGCGTCACCATGGTTTAAAACTTTCCCAAATTGAGATTTTCAAGCTTCAATGAGGTCGTACAACGTCCAGGTCCTTACAATAATAAATAGAGTTGAATAACGAAAACGGAACAACCAAGATAAAGTGCTAAATTAAAATTAAGGGCAAATCATAGGGGTTATATATGTGTTTGGCACCAATTAAATAATTGTTGTGTGAATTTTTAATTGCTAAATATTATTTCAAATCTTTCAATCAACAAAGATTTTTTTTTACCTTAACAGATCCTATCTCGTGAGTGAAGAGTGGTGGTATTTAAAAAATTTTGGCAGCATCTCCCCTTAAAAATATGCTACCCCGAGACTTCAACTCGGCTCAAAATCATCAACCAACAA
>JAABOM020000012.1:17672856-17706008 GCA_011800125.2 Solanum clarkiae | reverse complement strand
AATAAATCATGCAATAGACCATCAATAACTCAAGAATCCTAAAGCAAACATTTTATCAAACACTTGATGGTGTGTAATGATAGTGTATAATCATGCAATTCAAGAGTGAAATCATGCAAGATAACTTGAAATAAATCTACCACCAGCACTTGGTAATACCATCTTGCAAAATACGTTGAAACCCCTGTTCAAAACTCATCATAGATCTTAGATTCATAGCTCAAAACATGCATAAACAGTCATAATTTTATGAAACTCCAATATAGTTTATACCCAAATTTATAATAAGTAAGATCCATAAATAAATCAACTTAGAAACATACAATTTATGTAAAAAGGAAGGGTTGGGCACCATGGGGGAAAGGATCCAATGGTTGAAACCCACATATCTCAACTTTGGAGATTTTCTTGAAGAAGCTTTTAATGAGAACTTGAAGCTTGAATGAATTTCTTAAGATCCGGAAGTGAGTTTGGGGCACTTCAAATGGGTGAAATATTTGCTAAGTGTTAGAGAGAGTTTTAGGGAAAGTCTTGAATGATATGAGGTTAAAAAATGACTAAATATAGGTATTTTTATGCATATGAAGGCATAGACCCAAGACCTCAAGGCCTTGGACCGGAACAACAAAAACTGGCAACAAATAACACTAGTCTGTGCTCTGGCCGCATTGTGCCAAGGGCGCAGACCCTCACTGGTTTCGTACATTTATAGAAATCAAAATTTTGCTACGGTTGCTCTAAAATTGGAGTTATACCCATTTCCCACTCAATTTTACCCCTTATCATTAATATGAAGTCAAATTTTTGATATCACGCACGAATTTTGAGATATGTGAAAATTATGATTATGGATATTTCTGAGGCACATTTTCGGGCACTTTTTGGGGTTGTTTCAATATCTCCACCTTAGGAATATTCATCCCTGAATGTCAAAGAAGTGCATATAAGAGAAGTAAGAAAGATAATCTCAGCCCACACAAGATTTCAACAATGCACTTAATATTATTTCAAAAATCTCATCATAAGTGTAAAAATCATCATGTACTAGTCAATTTAAACATGAATGTATGCAAATGACATGATGGCTGAAACTTAAGACTTGAAACCATAGAAGGGCTTAGTTTTGTTAGTTTAAGCTTGAATAGAATGAAAGCAGTATGAGTGTCTCTTCTTCATGCCCGCTCCGGCTTCCCAAATGGTTCTTTCAACTCATTTATACTCCCAAAGAACCTTGACGGAGGCTACACCTATGATCCTTAACCTATTCACATGTCTACACAACACCTCCATAGGAATCCTCTCATAGGTCAACCCATCCTCCATAACATCCACAACGTCAAAGAGTCCCACAACACTTGGGCCACCAACACATCCCCTCAACATAGATACATGAAAGTTCGATGAACTCCATCCATTCTGATAGTCAAATTCTAATTCATAAACAACTTTAACAATCCTCCTCAATACTCTATAAGGACCCGCAAACCTTAGGTTCAATCCCCTTTCTTGCCATACCAGATCACACTCTTCATAGGTGGAACTTTCATGGAACCCGATCATCAACAAAAGCACACATAGCCTACCCTAGTACCTAAGAACACCATCTCACCCTTGGGAGAAAACCTCCACCCACCACCTTCCACCAAAGCATTCCACTCTAGTAAGGCGGGGCCATGGTCTTGCTCTAACTTGACCCTTTCAACCAAATAAGATTTGGAACCTTCAAAACCACTACACTACCATTCACAACTTCATCCAATTGGTGCACTTCACTAACCACCTCCTTGATACCCACAATTCACACTTATGACATTAGCAAGCAATCTCTCATCCCTCAAAATTTGCAACGCCGCTCTCAAGTGACTGACAAGCTCTTCTTTCTTCAGGAAATAAATCAATATACACTTCATAAACTACCATACATATACCAAGGTAGGGTTTAAAGACCCTATTCATGAGATCCACAAATATAGCCAAGGCATAGGTCAAGAAAGAGACATTACCACAAATCCAAAATATCAGAAAAGACACCAAGAAACTCATTGACTATCGGAATCGATTCAACATCCCTAACCCCTTACAAGATGATAAATGCAACCCTTAAAGATCAATGTAGTCCTAAGACAAGAAAGGAATCTACCCGTACTTACCACTTTACAACCTTCCCACTCAAGTGCAAACTCATTAGGAAATTGAAATTTAACTCTATGGATTCTACAACCAATGGAAGCTTGATATGCATGTAATCCAACCACACTAAGGACAAACTGAAATCTACCATGCCAAATTCAACAACATCACAAAACAAAACTTTATGTAATAATGACATGGGACAATCCTCCTATAGATCTTCTAGCCACAATAAACTCATTAATGGGGGGAGGGGGGTAGACATCAAAAGGACTCACATAACTATTCAGGACAAACACATGAAACTTATTAGCACAAATGAATAATGGAAGAAATAGTGAATCCTGAAACTATTAAAGCATGCACAACCAAATCAAGAAAACCCTCAACACACTAGTAACATCATCAGGCACCACTTTCCCTCCTCGCCACCTTTGAAGAGCATAGAATCGATTACATTTTGGAGCACCCCCTTGGACACCTTAAACCTCTTGATCAACATGATCACCTAGCCCTTGTGGTCAGCCATCTTTATCTTTGTTGTAAGCATGTGGACAATCCGAAATTTTGTGGCCCATCTCACCAACCCAAATCATGCACTCGTGTTCCTCCAACATGTGTCACCATGTTTGCTCCCACATTTTGTGCATGTAGGATGAGCTACCCTCTTACCACATTCTTGGAGCCTTGGGTTAGGTATCCTATCCTAGGCAACCCTCTTGTTTGGAGCACTACATGATCTTTGGCCTTGAAACCCGAGATCTTGTTGAAACCCATCACCCTTAAATCGAGCCCTTTTAGACTCCCCGCTTCTCTTCTTTCTAAGTTTATCCCCCTCAAGTTGTTCAGGAAAGGTTATGAGCTATGAAAAATCCATATCTCCTACAAGCATCACGGTCCGACACTCTTCGTTTACCAAGTCGGACACCCCCGACACAAACTTGTTCATCCTTGATCTAGGGCTGGACACCAAATATGGAGCATACTTGGAAAGATTGTTAAACTTGAGAGCATACTCCCTCACACTCATCGACCCTTGCTTAAGGTTCATGAACTCCATTATTTCTCCTCTCTCAACTTAATAGGGAAGAACCGGTTGAGGAAGGCGGTTTTGAACTCTTCCCAAGGAATAGTATCATGATTTCCCCTCTCCATCTCCCATTGCACAAATCAAATTTGAGCCACACCATTTAGTTGGTATCCTGCTAGTTCCATTTTCTCCTACGAAGTCAACCCCATGAGAGTCAACACCTTGTACACCTCAACAATGAATTCTTAGGGATCCTCATCCATGTTAGACCCATGGAACTCTGATGGGTTCATTCTAATAAATTCCTTTACCCTTGATGCTGGAGTCGGCACACGAGGGACTTGGTCCCCTTGGTTGATTTGGTTGGTCATTGCATGGGCCAACATCGTGATGGCATGTCGGAACTCAACTTTAGAAGCCTCTTCCCCTTGAGGGGATTGAAGAGGTGCATGGCCCCTCCTTGGTCTTCCTCTTTGTAGCGGTATGATCTAAAAGAGCAAAGATCATTCATTAAGGGGAAAAAGCCTTATCTTACACCTAAAGAAAGATATAGACCACGAAGAAGTGAAACATTTCCTAAAACAGTTCATAGCCTCCTATTCATAGTTGTGGTGCGCTTCACAACCATAAATAAGACTATAACCGAAGCAGTATGTTGGATGCCAAGGACCATTAACAACCTAGAGCTCTGATACCAAGTTTGTCACGACCCAAGCCCAGGGCCTAGACGTGACACGATGAATGTGGAACCCGAAGGAACCCCAAACAAGACCCTTAGCGTATTAATCACACATCCTTGGTCGTGGAAGCAAAATAATAATCAACAACAGATATAAATAGGGAAAATGAGACTAAGGGATGTCTTTGATAACTATAAAACATTCAAAAGTCAAGATCGTAGCATAGTTACATCACTTGTTCTAACAACACCTCTAGCATACATAGGGTGGGGCCAAAGACACTTTCTGGGTTCACCCTCATAGTATCAAGAGTTCAACATTGAGAGATAACATAAGTAAGAGCAACATAGTTAGTGTCCCTGGACTTGAGGACTCACCAAAGCTTATCTTGAAAGCACTGAACTAGCCATGAGGAGGATGATCCAAAGGTGCTCCGATTCCTGCATGGTAACATCATGTAGGCATAGAGTATACATTAGTACGTTGGAATGTACTAAATATGTGGGATGCAATGGAACCAGAATCATAAGCTGTGTTTAGTCAAGATGCATAGTCATAGTGAATAGATAGCATAATATCAATATGGCATGAATGATCAATGCTTTGAGTAAAACATGTTTTTAAATCATAGTCAACAGGGAATATATATACTCAAACTTATACAAGCATGCATGAGAATGGCCAAGTAGTTACCCACTCACCTTATGGTATCCCCTTTTCGGAGAGTGTTGTCAATACCCCTACTTTATGACATAGTCTTTTGAGTAGGTAGTATGAGGTGTCTTGTACCTTATGACACAATCCTTTTCGTAAGAGTCATGATTGATCCTACCTTATGGCATAGCCTCATCGGTAGAAGTCAATAGGTATTCTTACCTTATGACATAATCTCTTCGACAAGAATATGGGGTACACTTACCTTACAATAATAACTCATCAGTAAGAGAGATCCTACCTTATGGCATATCCTTTTCGGTAGGTTGCCCCTAACTTACGATATAATCTTTTAAGTAGAAATCATGAGTTACTCTACCTTACGGTACTTTTCGGTAGACTATACCTATCTTACGATATAATCATTTATGTAGGAATTATGGGTTACTCTACCTTACGATATGACCTTTTTGGTAGATTATCCCTATCTTACGATATAATATTTTAGGTAGGAACTATAGGTCACTCTACCTTATGGTATGGCCTTTTTGGTAGATTATCCCTACCTTACGATAGGAACTATGGGTTACTCTACCTTATGCTATGGCCTTTTCAGTAGATTATCCCTACCTTACGATATAATCTTTTAGGTGATTGTTCATATTAGCTCATCAAACTATCGCATCAAAGGATCACACAAGGTGTGGTCAACTTGTAACACTATAGATACTTTTCAATAAATCGATATATAAATACAAATGCTTAATCATTATAAAGTTACTTAAATCATAAATCATGCAATAGACCATCAATAACTCAAGAACCCTAAAGTAGACATTTTATTAAACACTTGGTGGATGTGTAATGCTAGTGTAAAATCGTGCAATTCAAGAGTGAAATCATGCGAGAAAACTTGAAGTAAATCTACCCACCAACACTTGGTAATACCATCTTGTAAAATGCATTGAAACCCCTGTTCAAAACTCATCATAGATCTTAGATTCATAGCTCAAAACATGCATAAATAATCACAATTTTTTGAAATCCCAATATAGTTTATAACCAAATTCATAATAAGTAAGACCTATAAATAAATCAACTTAGAAACATGCAATTTCTGTAAAAAGGAAGGTTGGGCACCATGGGTCAAAATACCCAATGGTTGAAACCCACATAGCTCAACATTGGAGATTTCCTTGATGAAGATTTTGAATGAGAACCTTGAAGCTTGAATGAATTCCTTAAGATCCGGAAGTGAGTTTGGGACGTACACTTGAAATGGGTGAAATATTTGGCTAAGTGTTAGAGAGGATTTTGAGGAAAGTCTTGAATAATATGGGGTTGAAAAATGACTAAGTATAGGTGTTTTTAAGCATAGGAAGACTTAGGCCTAACCTTAGGCCTAATTAAAAAATGGCAACAAAATACACTAGTCTGTGCCCTGGCCGGTCGCGTTAGGGGCGCGGGCTCTTACTATTTTGGCAAATTTTTGAAAAATAAAATTTTGCTAGGGTTGCTCTAAAATCAGGGTTATACCCATTTCCCACTCAATTTTTCTCCCTGATCACGAATATGAAATCGGATTGTTGATATTACACACTAATTTTAAGATATGTGAAAATTACGATTTTGGACATTTTCGAGGCATATTTTCAAATACTTTTAGGGTCGTTTCAGGATATTAGTTGCTAATTATAGTGTTAGCTTTTTGGTTAATATTTGGTGTCAAATTTGGTTTATTCTATTGTCGTTTCAGGCAAATTTGGTTTACAGTGTCGTTTCAGGCAATAATTTTCATATGTCTCAAAATTCGTGCATGATGTCAAAAAATCAACTTCATATTCATGATCAGGAGGCAAAATTGAATGAAAAATGAGTATAAACCTGATTTTAGAGCAATCGTAGCAAAATTTTATTTCTCAAAAATTTGCCAAAATAGTAAGGACCCGCGCCCCTAACGCGACCGGCCAGGGCGCGGACTAGTGTATTTTTGTTGCCATTTTTTAATTCGGCCTAAGGTTGGGACTAAGCCTTTTTATTCTTAAAAACACCTATACTTAGTCATTTTTCAACCCCATATCATTCCAAAACCCTCTCTAACACTTAGCCAAATATTTCACCGAAATTCAAGTGTCCCAAACTCATTCCGGATTCAAGAAATTCATTCAGCCTTCAAGTTCTCATTCAAATCTTCATCAAGGAAATTTCCTAATTTGAAGTATGTGGGCTTGGATCATTGGGTCCTTCCACTCATGGTGTCCAACCTTCTTTTTCATGTAAATTGCATGTTTACAAGTTGATTATCTATAGATATATTCTATTATGAAATTTGAATATAAACTATGTTGGGGTTTCATAAAAAAGTGACTATTTAAGCATGTTTTGAGGTTTGAATCTATGTTCTATTATGAGACTTGATGAAGAGTTTCAATGTATATTGTATGAAGGTATTACCAAGTGTTGGTAGGTTGATTTACATTAAGTTTTCTCACATGATTTCACTCTTGAATTGCATGATTTTGAACTAGCATTGCACAACCACCAAGTATTTGATAAAATATCTTGGCAAGGATTCTTGATGTTGATGAAGGGTTATTGTATGATTTTTACTTGATAAATATATTCTGATACTTTATGGGTTCCTAAGCATATTTTAAACTCTTGAAAAGCTTCCATGATCTACAATAAGATTTTTGTACCTTTATATTATGTTTTGCTTTCATGAGAAATGTGGAGTTCTTCGTGATCCATTGATGTAATGGTTGGATGAGCTATTATGTACCCTTACCTAAAAGATTATATCGTAAGGTATGGATAATCTACGGTAAAGGCCATACCGTAAGGTAGAGTTACTCATGGTTTCTACTTAAAAGATTATAACATAAGGTAGAGATAACCTACCGAAAAGGGTACGACGCAAGGGAGGATCTCTGTTACCTATAAAATCGTATCGTAAGGTAAGTGCACTCCATATTCTTACCAAAGAGATTATGTTGTAAGGTAAGGATACCTATTGACTTCTATCGATGAGGCCATGCTGTAAGGTAGAATCAATCATGACTCTTACCGAAAGGATTTTATGGTAAGGTAAGAAGCATCTCATACTAGCTACCAAAAAGACTATGTCATAAAGTAGGGGTATTAGCAACACTCTCCGAAAAGCCTATACCGTAAGGTGAGTGGGTAACCACTTGGCCATTCTCATGCATGCTTGTGTAACGCTGAGCATATTTATTCCTTATTGAGCTTATTTTTATTATTATGACTTAAAATCATGTTTTACTCAACGCATTGATCATGCATGCCATATTGATATTATGTTATCTATTGACTATGATTATGAATCTTGGCTATACATGGCTTATGATTTTTATTGCATTACATCCGGTAGACTTAGTACATTCCAGCGTACCAATGCATACTCTATGCCTATATGATATCACCATGTAGGGGCTAGAACACCTTTGGATCATTCTCCTCGTGGCTAGTTCGGTGCTTTAAAGATAAGCTTTGGTGAGTCGTCAAGTCCGGAGACACTAGCTATGCTACTCTTGCTTATGTTATCTCTCTATGTTGAACTCTTGATACTATGAGGGTGAGATCGATCAGTGTCTTTGCTCCCCCATTTATACTAGAGGTGTTGTTGGAACCAGTGATGCAACTATGCTATAACCTTGACTTTTAAATATTTTTGGGTTATCAAAGACCTTCCTTAGTCCCGTTTTCCCTATTAATATCTCTCATTAATTATTATTTTGCTCCTGCAATCAAGGATGTGTGATTGTTATGCTAAGAGGCTTGTTTGGGGTTCCTTCAGGTTCCCCATTCATCATGTCATGTCTAGGCCCTAGGCTTGGGTCATTACAAACTTGGTATCTGAGCACTAGGTTGTAAATGGTCTGTGGAATCCAACACATTGCGTTGATTACAGTATTATTCATGGTTGTGACATTCATGGTTGTGAAGCGTGCCACAACTACGAATGGGAGGCTATGAGGAGTTTTAAGAAAAATTTCACTTCTTCGTGGTCTATATCATGCCTTAGTTGTAAGGTAAGTTTTTCCCCCTAACAAATGTTCTTTGCTCTTCTAGATCATGCCGCTTCAGCGAAGGAGACCAAGGAGGGTCCGTGCACCCACGGGACAACTGGCTTACCTCACTCCTTAATCTCCTCAACATGAAGGGGCTACTGAAGTTGAGTTCCAGAAATGCCATTACTATGTTGGCACATGTAATGACCAACCAAATTCACCAAGGGTCCAAGCCCAACATTCTCCTACTCCGGCCTCAAGGGTGAGGCATTTTACTAGAATGAACCCACCAGAGTTCCATAGTCTAAAGTGGGTGAAGATCCTCAAGAATTTATTGATGAAGTGTATAAAGTATTATCTATTATGGGAGTTAGATCAGAGGAGAAAGCAGAGTTGGTGGCCTACCAACTCAAGGAGTTAGCTCAAGTTTGGTTCACCCAATAAAAGGTGGAGAAGGGGAATAACAATGTAATCATTTGGGAAAAGTTCAAGATGGTATTTCTCAATCGGTTCTTCCCTCTTGAGCTAAGGGAGGCCAAAGTTACGGAATTTATGAATCTAAAGCAAGGATCTATGAGTGTGAGGGAGTATGCCCTCAATTTCAACCAACTCTTTAAGCATGCTCTACGATTGGCGGCCGAGCCAAGGGCTAGGATGAATAAGTTTGTAATGGGTGTATCCAATTTGGTGAATGAGGAGTGTCGTGCTGCCATGTTGATAGGTGATATGGATTTGTCCCGCCTTATGACTTATGCCGAAGAACTAGAGGGGGAAAAGTTGAGAAAGAAAAGAAATGGGGAGTCCAATAAGGATCGATTTGAGGGTAACTAGTTCCAACAAGGTATTGAGTTTCAAGGCCAAGGATCCTTTAGTGCTCCAAACAAGAGGGTTTCCAAGGATAGGGTACCTAACTCAAGGCTCCAAGAATGTGGTGAGAGGGTTGCTCGTCCTATATCTAAAATGTGGGACGAATCATGGTGGCACATATTGGAGAAACAGGGGTGCATGCTTTGGGTGCGGTGAGATGGGCCACAAAATTCTGAATTGTCCATATGCTCAAAAAAGGGTAAAGTTGGTGATATTGATCAAGGGGTGCTCCAGGACATAATTGGATCGGTTCTATGCTCTTCAAAGGAGGCAAGAAGGGGATGAGGTGCCCGGTGATGTTACCGGTATGTTGAGGGTTTTCTTAATTTTATTGTGCATGCTTTGATAGTTCCAGGAGTCACTATTTCTTTCATTATGCCTTTGTGCTAATAATTTTCATATGTGTCTCGAATAGTTATGTGACTCCCTTTGATGTCTAACCCCCACTAATAAGTCTATTGTGGCTAGAAAGTTTATAGGAGGATTGCCCCATGTCATTATTGTATAAAGTGTTGTTTTGTGATGTTGTTGAACTTGGTATGGTAGATTTGAGTTTGTCCTTAGGGTGGTTGAATTACATCCATAGCATGCTTCCATTGGTTTTAGAACCCGTAGAATTAATTTCTGATTTCCTAATGAGTCCGCATTTGAGTGGGAAGGTTGTAAAGTGGTAAGTACGGGTAGATTTGTTTCTTGTCTTAGGCAGAAATTGATCTTTGTGGGTTGCAATTATCATCTTGTAAAGGTTAGGGTTGCTGAGTCGGTTTTGGTAGTCAATGAGTTTCTGGGTGTCCTATCCAATATTTTGAATTTGTGAAAATGTCTTTTGCTTGACCTATGTCCCGACTATGTTTGTGGATCTCATGAATAGGGTCTTTACCCTACCTTGATATATGTGTCATAGTTTGTGGATGGTATAATGATTCGTTTCCGAAATAAAGAAGAGCTTGTGAGTCAATTGAGGGTGATGATACAAGGCTTGAGGGATGAGAGGTTGTTTATTATTTACGATAAATGCGGATCTTGGGTAACAAAAGGTGGTTAAAGAAGTACATCGGTTGACTAGATTGGGAATGGGATTAGATGAAGATGAGAATGGTAGTGTTGTAGTTTTGGTGGTTTCAAATCTTCAATGGTTGATGAGGTCAAGTCAAAGCAAGACTTTGGCCCCGCCTTGCTAGAGTTGAATGCTTTGAGGTGGAAGATGGTGAACTGGGGTTTTCTCCCAAGGAGCAGATGGCTTCCTTAGGTACTAAGGTAGGCTATGTGTGCTTATGTTGGTGATTGGGTTCACTTAAAAGTTCTACCCATGAAGGGTGTGATCCGGTGTGGCAAGAAAGGGAATTGAACTTTAGGTTTATGGGTCCTTATAGAGTGTTATAGAGTATCGGCAAGATGGTCTATGAACTAGAATTGCCCATGGGAATGAATAGGGTTCATCCGGTCATTCATGTATCTATGTTGAGGAGATGGGTTGGTGGTCCAAGTGCTATAGAACTCCGTGAGGTTGTGGAGGATGAGTTGACTTATGAGAAGTTCCGTGGAGAAATGTGATGGATAGGAGTACAGGTTGATTAATAAGGATGTAGTGTTCGTCAAGGTCCTTTGGGAGAATCGTCAAGTTGAACATATCTTTTGGGAAGCCAGAGTGGGCATGAAGAAGCGATAACCGTACCTCTTTCATTCTATTCAAGCTTAAGATAACAAAACTTAAGATAGAAAAACTAAGTCCTTTATATGATTTCAAGTCTTAAGTTTTAGTCCTAAAGTCATTTGCATGAATTCATGTTTATGTTGGCAAGTTATGGTGATTTTGACCTTCATGGTGAGATTTTGAAAATGATGATTAAGTGCATTATTGCATTCATGTATGGCTGAAATCATCATGATTACTTCTCTTATGTACGTTTCTTTGACATTTAGAGATGAATGTTCCCAAGGGGGAGATATTGAAACGACCCCACAAACACCCGGAAATGTGCCTTAGAAATGTCCATAATCGTAATTTTTATATATCTCAAAATCTGTACGTGATATCGAAAATCCAGCTTCATAATCATGATCAGGGAAAAATTGAGCGGAAAATAGGTATAACCCCGATTTTAGATCAATCGTAGCAAAATCTTGATTTTCAAAAATTTTCCAAGACAGTAAGAGTCTGTACCCCTGGCACGACGTGACCAGCACGCAAACTAGTGTATTTTGTTGAAATTTTTTTAAATTCGGCTAAGGCCTTGGGGTCTTGGGCCTAACCCTTCCTATGTGTAAAAACAATTATACTTAGTCATTTTTCAACCCCATGTCATTCAAGATATTCCTAAAACCCTTTCTAATACTTAGCCAAATATTTCACCCAAATTCAAGTATCCCAAACTCATTCCGGATTCAATAAATTCATTCAAGTTGCAAGTTCTCATTCAAATCTTTATCAAGAAAATCTCCAAATTTGAGGTATGTGATTTTCAACCATTGGGCCTTTTCATCCATGGTGTCAACCTTCGTTTTCATGTAAATTGCATGTTTTCAAGTTGATTATCTATGGGGATCTTCTATTATGAAATTTGAATAAAAACTATGTTGGGTTTCATAAAAAGTGAGTGTTCAAGCATGTTTCGAGCTTTGAATCTATGTTCCATTATGATATTAGATGAAGAATTTCAATGTATATCGCATGATAGTATTACCAAGTGGTGGTGAGTTGATTTACATTAAGTTTTCTCACATGATTTCACTCTTGAATTGCATAATTTTGAACTAGCATTGCACACCCACCACCAAGTGTTTGATAAAATGTCTTGACAAGGATTCTTGATGTTGATAAAGGGTTACTGTATGATTTTACTTGACAAATATGTTATGATACTTTATGAGTTCCTAAGTATATTTTTTACTCTTGAAAAGCTTCCATGATCTGCAATAAGATTTTTGTACCTTTATATTATGTTTTGCTTTCATTAGAAATGTGGAGTTCTTCGTAATCCTTTGATGTAATGGTTTGATGAGCTATTATGTACCCCTACCTAAAAGATTATATCGTAAGGTAGGGATACGCGACCGAAAAGGTCATACGGTAAGGTAGAGTTACTCATAGTTTCTACTTAAAAAATTATATCGTAAGGTAGATACAACCTACCGAAAAGGGTATGCAGTAAGGTAGGATCTCTCTTACCGATAAGATTCATATCGTAAGGTAAGTTCACCCCATATTCTTACCGAAGAGATTATGTCATGAGGTAAGGATACCTATTGACTTCTACCAATAAGGCCATGCCATAAGGTAGAATCAATCATGACTCTTACCAAAAGGATTGTATCGTAAGCTAAGAGGCATATCATACTATCTATCCAAAAGACTATGTTATAAAGTAGGGGTATTGGTAACACTCTCCAAAATGGCTATACCGTAAGGTGAGTGGGTAACTCCTTGGCCATTCTCATGCATACTTGTGCAAGGTTGAACATATGTATTTTCTATTGAGCTTATCTTCATTGATTATGACTTAAAAACATATTTTACTCAAATCATTGATCATGCACGCCATATTGATATTATGCTATCAATTGACTATGATTGTGCATCTTGACTATACATGGCTTATGATTCTTATTACATTGCATCTCACATAGTTAGTACATTCCAGTGAACTAACGCATACTCTATGCCTACATGATATTACCATGTAGGGACCGAAGCACCTTTAGATCATCTCCTAGTGGTTAGTTTGGTGCTTTAAAGCTAAGTTTTGGTGAGTCCTCAAGTCCGAGGACACTAGCTATGCTACTCTTGCTTATGTTATCTCTCTATGCTGAACTCTTGATACTATGAGGGTGAGCCTGGAAAGTGTCTTTGCTCCCGCCCTATTTATGCTACAGGTGTTGTCGGAATAAGTGATGTAACTATGCCATAACCTTGACTTATGAATGTTTTATGATTATCAAAGACTTCCCTTAGTCCCATTTTCCCTATTTATATCTCTTATTGGTTATTATTTTGCTTCCACAACCAAGGATGTGTGATTGATATGTGAATAGGCTTGTTTGGGGTTCCTTCGGGTTCCTTATTCATCGTGTCACTCTAGGACCTAGGCTTGGATCGTGACAATATGGATCTTGACTATGCATTAAGTTTTGATTGTCCTGTGGACTTGAATGAAACTAGCACTATAGAAGTCTGCATACGAGAAACGGGAACGATCAAATCGCATTAGCTTGATGATGATGGAACACTCAATTTTGAAATCCTTAAGAGGCAGTACAATAGAGAATAGAGATGCCAAAGGTTTTTTTAAAAGAAATCAGAGACCGATTCGATGTTAATGAAAAGGTTGAAACAAGTACTACTCTTAACAAGATTGTTTCAATGCAATATAAGGGTAAAGAAAACATAAGGGAGTACATTATGGAAAAGTCTAAACTTGTGACGAAACTCAGGGCCTTCAAGCTTGAATTGTCTTGTGACATACTTATGCACCTAATTTTGATCTCTCTTCCTGCGCAATTTAATCAATTTAAAGTTTCATATAATATTCCAAAGGAAAAATAGATTTTGAATGAGCTTATAGCTCAATGTGTACAAGAAGAGGACAGACTTAAATAAGAGAAGATAGAAAGTACTCATTTGACATCGACCTCTAAAAATAAAGTCATTTCACATAAGCGGAACAGGTGTAAAAATAAAGAAACTATAGACAAAGAAACATCTTATACTAAGGAACAAAAACCATGTTACTTTTGTAAGAAATTAGGTCACAAGAAGAAACATTGTTTCAAGTATGCTACTTGGCGTGAAAAGAAAGGTTGACTTCTTGATTTTATTTGTTCAGAAGTTAATTTGACTATGGTACCTAATGACACTTGATGGATAGATTCGGGTGTAACTACTCACATAAGTTCCACTATGCAGGATTGCTTAAGGAGTCAAAAGTCAATTGATGCTGAAAGATACATCTATGTGCGCAATGGAAATAAGGTAGTTGTGGAGGCTATCGATGTCTTTATAATTTTATTAGATATTGGTTTCTATTTAGAATTAGAGGAAACATTTGATGTACTATCATTTAGACAGAACTTAATTTCTATTTCTTGTTTGGACAAATCTGGATATACTTGTTCTATTTGAAAATGGAAGTTGCAGTATTTCTCTAGACTCTAATATTATTGGAACTGGTATTCTGATTGATCAATTATATAAATTAAACTGTCAATCCTCATACAAAAATGAAAACCTGCATTCCAATAATTTTGGTACTAAGTGAAGATTAATAAATGAGAATTCATCAATGTTATAGCACAAACGATTGGGTCATATTTCAAAACAAAAAATACAAAGACTTGTGTCGGAAGAAATTCTTGATTCTCTTGATTTATCAAATTTTAAAATTTGTATAGAGTGCATTAAGGTAAAATAAACTAATATAAGGAAAATAGGTGCTTATAGGAGTAAGGAACCTTTAGAGTTGATACATACGAATATTGTGGTCCTTTCCCTACTGCTTCATGGAATAGTCAACAATATTTTGTCAACTTTATAGATGATTACTCCCTCTATGACTATATCTATTTAATTCATGAGAAATCAAAATCTTTGGATGTTTTCAAAATTTTCAAAACTGAAGTTGAAACTCAATTAGGCAAGAAAATTAAGGCTGCCAAATCTGACCATGGAGAAGAATACTATGGTAGATATGATGGTTCAGGTGAACAACATCCAAGACCTTTTTCTAAATATCTAGCAGAGTATGGAATTGTATCTCAATACACCATTCCAGGAGCTCTGCGTCAAAATAGTGTATCAGAGAGACGAAATCAAACTCTAAAGGATATGGTAAGGAGTTGATTAGTCATTTTTCTTTACCTGAATGGCTTCGGGAGAAGCAAACAACAATTTACATACTAAACAGAGTTCCAAGCAAGGCAGTAGCTAAAAGCCCATAGGAGTTGTGCACTAGTATGGAGCCTAGTATTAGGCACTTATATGATTAGGGATCTCCAACTGAAGCAAGGCCGTATAAGTCTAATGAAAAGAAACTGGATTCAAGAACTATAAGTTGCTACTTTATGGGTTACTTTAAAAGATCGAGAGGTTTTAAATATTATGACCCCTCAAATAGATCCTTTTTCAAGCAAAGAATGCCAAATTTGTTGAAGACTTTGATTATGGAGGGAACAATTAAAACAAACAAATTGTGTTTGAAGAGGAATTTGATAATATTGATTCTATAACTGAAAATGATATGGTCACTTTACCAAATATTTTTCAGCCTGTAAATCAGGATTATGTAGAAAACACAATAATATCAGTTCCAAATATTTCTCAACATGTGAATTAAGATTTTGTAGACAACACAATGATATCACCCCATATTCAAGAACCTTAAATTGAAGTGCTTCAAAGAAGATCCAACAGAGAAAGGAGAAATACGATTTCAGATCAGATGACTATGTCATTTATCTCCAAGAACATAATTTTGATATGGGATTGGAAGATGATCCTATAATTGTTAGTCAAGAAAAATCATGTCAAAACTTTGTAAAATGGATCGAAGCCATGAAAGATAATTTGAAATCTATGAAAGACAATGATGTTTGGGATTTTATCGAGTTACCACAATGATTGAAACCAATTGGGTGTAAATAAACTTTCAAAATCAAACATGATTCAAAAGGTAACATCGAAAGATACAGAGCTCATTTAGGCGCCAAAAGATTCATTCAAAAGGAAGGAATAGATTTTAAAGAAACTATTTCACTAGTATCATCGAAAGACTCTTTTAGAATCATTATGACACTTGTAGTTCATGACTTAAAGCTACATCAAATAGACGTAAAGACTGCTTTTCTCCATGGAAACTTTTAATCTCAAAATTCAAAGCACACTGTATGTAAACTTAAGAAGTCCATAAATGGCTTAAAGCAGGCATCCCGTCAATAGTACCAAAATTTTGATCAAGTGATAACCTCTTTTGGTTTTCAACAACGATGATCAATGCCTATATCTCAAGTTCAGTGGGAGAAAATTTATCATCCTTGTGTTATAATTAAATGATATTCTACTGGCTAGTAGTGATATAGGTTAATTGTATGAAACCAAGAAAATTTTATCTAGCAAATTTGAGATGAAAGATCTTGGTGAGGTATCCTTTGTTCTTGGTATAGAGATTGCACCAGAAACATACTTGGATTGTCACAGAAAATTCATATTGAAAAGGTGCTAAGTAGACCTGGCAAGTAGAATTGTGCACCAAGAAATACACCTATGGCAAAAGGTAATAAACTTAGTTTGCTCCAATGTCCAAATTTGGACATAGAAAAGAAAGAGATGGATAAAATTCCATATTCATCACTAGTAGAAAGTTTTATGTATGCACAAGTTTGTACATGTCTAGATATAGCGTACATAGTGGGAAATGTTAGGCCGATATTTAAGTAAACCGAGAATGGATCATTCGAAAGCAGTAAAACGGGTTATGAGGTATCTTCAAAAAACTAAAGATCACATGCTTACTTGTCAGAGGTCAGATCACTTAGAGATCATACGATATTTCGATTCAGATTTTGCTGGATGTTTTGACAGTTGGAGATCTATATCAGGTTATATTTTCATGTTGGTTAGAGGAGCTGTTTCATGGAAGAGTGTAAAAAAAAATTAATAGCTTCATCTACCAGGGAAGCTGAATTTGTGGCCTGCTATGAAGCATCAAATCAGGAAATATTTCTAAGAAATTTTATTACTGGAATATAGATAGTCAATGTCATAGAGAGACTGTTGAAAATTTATTATGATAATAAATCTGCTAAGTTATATTCAAAAAACAATCGACGTTCATCAAAGTCAAAGCACATTGACATTAATTTTTTTGTTGTAAAGGAAAGAGTTTAGAGTTGTCTTGTGTTGATTGATCATATTAGTACAAACTCGATGATTATGGATCCGCTCACAAAGGTCTACTGCCTCAAGTATTTCATGGGCATGTGGCTCATATTGGTGTTGTCAGATTTGATAATGAGTTATTTTAGTAGGATTTTGTATTTTATTTATGATTTTGACATGTTAAAGTTTATTTTTTATACAGACTGAAGTTTCATGAAATTTATGAATTTTCTGTGTTTATTGATAACTCTTATAATAAAGATATTAACTTTCTATTGTGATTTTGCACAAGGTATAAGAAAGTGATTTTGGATTGTTAAAGTCATTAAATAGGACCAGTTAGAAATAGATATGATTTAGATCCTTTTGCATGTAATTTTTGTATTTGATCTATATCATTGGTATTGCTGATATTTGTGACCATTAACGGGTTTAATATGACTATATGTTACGAAAATCACTTTGATCCAATATTGGTATTATCGATGGATTAGATTGGTTTGAGATATTTAAATTAAGATAGCAAAAGTTTGTGCATAATAAAGTTTTGTCTATGTATGATTCTTCAAAAAAATATGTGGTCCAAGTGAAAATTTGTTAGTAATTTTTTAATTTGTGGACTCACATATCAATATATTATACATAGATATGCTATCAGTAAATTAGCACATTGTACGACCTAATAAGGTATTAAGATTTTGGGCCATAAAATAATTATATATTAATATGGTTTATTTTAATTATTTTGAAAACTCTTGAATCTTTTCTTAAGTCTGATGGAGACTTAGTGAAAAGGTGTTTTTTAACCTGAAAAGTCACTTTAATATCTTTTAAAAAGAACAGTCCCTAAATAAGAAGTTGTACGCTTTTTTTTTCTTCCTCCATCACGAAAAGGCACTTTAATATCTTTTAAAAAGAAAGGTCCCTAAATAAGAATTTGTACATTTTTCTTTTCTTCCTCCATCTCAGAAAAGAATCACTGCAAAACACTTCTTCAAGGTTTAGAAGATCTTATGCAATAAGGTTAGTGTTCTCTTCAATTCTTATGAATCCATGTACATGTCTAATGATTTACTAGAAAGATCTTGGGTAAATTCTTGTAGTATTCTAACAAAGGGTGGTTGGGGAAAAGCAGAAATGGGTTATATTTAATTTTTTATTTTTTTGGTCTTTTATTTTTTTTCTTTTTTAAAAAAAATATTTTTTTGGGTCAAAACATGGTATTTCACGCTCTTTTCTGTGCGTGAAATCATGCATCTTTGTCAAGTCAACAATTAAGTTGCTAGATAAGCTTGGCCAATGGTTTGATCAGTTTAATATGTTGAGTTACATTGAGTTTAAGTGTTTAGTTGACAAAGTATTGAGTAGAATGGTCTATGTGACAAACAGCAAAAAGTACAAGGACCTCCCAGGTGATTCCTTTTTTCTTTTTAATTAATTAGAATTTTTATTAATAGGAAAACTATACAACACAGAATTGGGCCCAACCCCAATTCTTAGTCAGAAAAACAAAAACACACGGCTTGGCCCAAAACCGAACCAAGCCCAACACATACTATATAAAGCAACACTTAAAGTCTGTAGGGTTTTCTAAATCACTCCTCTTCCTTATCTCCCACAAACCCTTGCTTTCCGCCGATTGTTTCCTCCTCAGATCAATCAATGTTCTTCAGGAAGCTTCTGCGGGTGTGCAACCTCAAAACTCCATGTGTCCTTTCTTTTGTCCTCCTTATCATCTATCAAAGTGAGTATTCACATACCAAATTTTCTCCTACTCTCTTCGTGAAAACTATATGCTTTTTGCTTTTCATGACCTTCTCTTTTGCAGGTGTGTTCTCAGGTTTCATAGGTTGTTCACGGTTGTCCCTGGTGTTTTGCTGATGGAAAATGCATTTGACTAGGGTCCTTCCTCTGGTAAGCTCCTTGCCTATCTTTCCAGGCTTAGGTTTTTCATAACTTTCTCTGTGCCTTGTCATCTCCTAACCAAAAAACCCACTAGTGATATAGCTGAGAAAATTAAATTCTTGTCGTTTTCTGACAATTCTTCAACTCCCCCAAACTTAATAGCATCAACAAGCTTGAATTCTTCAACCCCTATCGATTTTCATCATCTCTTTGGAGACCCTTTTCATTTTTAGTTCATTTTCAGAAAGAATCAACTGGTTTAGGTAGCATAGCAAAGAAATCATTGGGTGTTTTCTTTCTAGAATTTGTTGGTCTCTTTGAAAAGTCTGAACATTCAGAAAGTGAGCATAAAACTGAAAACAAAAAATTGAAGTGTAAATAGGAGGTAGAAATAGGAATAAGTCTGATATTGCTTGCTTCGAGAATAGCTATGCCCATGATTTTTTAAAGTATGCAACTGAGCAATTTGTAAGAGATCACCAAGAGATTGCTCAGTAAGGATCAATTTAGTTACATTCGTCCATTTTCACATTGATTGCTACGATTAGTTTTCTGTGTGCTACGTTTGTTCATTGAAGTTTAGCATAATTTGTGTTTTGTTAATCTACCAAAATCTTCAACAATGACATTTTTGATAGAATTCAGTATGCTAATTATTGGGAGAATATGAAAAGCAGAAGATAATAACCTACATCTAAAATTATTATAGCGAAGAGTTCGAAGTGTTTAGAAGGGAAAGGACCAGAGAAATCAATGAAAAAATAGACAGATACAGTGGTGGAAAAGGTAATACTTGCAAAAATATGTTGAACCTAGTTGCTATTGGTAAGAGTTAAAATATATAGAAAGTGACTCAAAACGTTTTAGATACAAACGGGATGTTAGATGTCCTTTCAAGTTCTTATGTTAAGGATCTTCAAAATAGTGGAATTGAGCCAAAAATATCTGTAACATAGAAAAAATGGATCATAAATACCCTCTGTTAACGTTTAGTTAAAAGATATCTTTAACTTTTCTTTTTGGGCTCAAACATACCCCTGAAACTGACGGACCAGCCTGGGTCACAATTGGGTCTTTAAAATAGACACATGTCATTCTTAGCTTATCACATTTTTAATTATATATTAAATTAAAATAAACTCATTTATTGAAACTCAACTCGTTTTCATCTTACAAATTAATCACCCAATAAAATCTTTTCTCCCCAAAGCATCCAATATTTCATAGAAACTTAGAGGTGATAGGCGAGTAAGGGTTAAACATTTGTACTTCAAATGGGATAGGCAAGTAAGGGATAAACATTTGTACTTCAAACGGGAGATTGTAGGTCATACGTTCATTGGATATTGAATGATCCTTGTTAAGAATCAATTCCAAAGTCTATTTATTAAGGTAATTTTTTCAATACTTTATATGAAACTTTTTCTATTTTGATTTGATGCACTTTTTCTATTTTTTCTATTAAAAATGATGTGACCTTCTACTTAAAGTGCATCAAATAAAAATAGAAAAAGTTTCATATAAAATAGTAAAAAAATTATCTTGATAACAAGACTTTGAAATTAATTAATCAAAAAGAATCCCTCAACATCCACTAAAGTTATAACCCACAATCTCTAGTTTAAAGTACAAAAGTTTAGTCCTAAATCGTCTAACACCTCTAAGCTTCTAGAAAATAGCGGATGCTTTGAGGAGAAAAAATTATATTGGGTTATTAATTTGTAAAATAAAAATAGGTTGGGTTTTAATAAATGAGTGAAATTTAGTTTAACCTATACTGAAAATGTGCTTAGAATGACACGTACAGTGATGCTGGAACTGATTGTTATGGTTATGAGAAGAAGAAAGGTAATGCCCTGCATCTAAAAATTTTTATAGCGAGGAGTTCGAGTTATTTTAAAATAGAAAGGACTAAAGAAATCAATGAAGAGATAGAAAAGTATAGTGATGGAAAAGGAATTATGACTTATAAAGATATGTTGAACCTAGAATAGTTGTTAATGGTAAGAGTTTAAATATAGAGAAAAGTGACACAAAATGTTTTAGATACAAATGGGATGTTAGATGTACTTTCAAGTGTTTATATTAAGGATATTCAAAATAGTGGAATTGAGCCAAAAATATCCCTAGTGCCGTAAAAATGGATCATAAATACCCTTTGTTAACCATTTAGTTGAAAGATATCTTTTACATTATTTTTTGGACTCAAACACACCCTTGAAACTGACGGACCAACCTTGGTCAAAATTGGGTCTTTAGAATAGTCACGTGTCATTCTTATCTTGCCACATTTTTAATTCGAGATCAAATTAAAACACACTCATTTGTTGAAACTCAACCCGTTTTCATTTTTCAATTTAATCATCCAATACAATCTTTTCTCCCCCAAGCATCTGTTATTTCCTAGAAGCTTAGAGGTGATAGGCGATTTAGGGTTAAACTTTTATACTTCAAATGGGAGATTATGGGCCATACCTTCATTGGATGTTGAATGATTCTTGTTGAAGAATCAATTCCAAAGTGTATTTATTAGGGTAATTTTTTTAATACTTTATATGAAACTTTTTCTATTTTGATTTGATGCACTTTTACTATCTTTTCTATTAAAAAAAGATGTGACCTTCCTCTTAAAGTGCATCAAATCAAAATAGAAAAAGTTTCATATAAAGTAGTAAAAAAATAATCTTGATAACAAGACTTTGAAATTGATTGATCAAGAAGAATCCTTCAACATCTACTGAAGTTATAACCCACAATCTCTAGTTTGAAGTACAAAAGTTTAGTCCTAAATAGCCTATCATCTCTAAGTTTCTAGGAAATAATGGATGCTTTGCAGGAAAAAAATTGTATTGGGTTATTAATTTGTAAAATAAAAATAGACTGATTTTAATAAATGAGTTTGCTTTAGTTTAACCTATATTGAAAATATGCAAGTTTAGAATGACACGTACAGTGATGCTGGAATTGATTGTGATAGTTGTGAGAAGAAGGAAAGTAATGCCCTGCATCTAAAAACTATTATAGTGAGGAGCTCGAGATGTTTTAAAAGGGAAAGGACTAAAGAAATCAATGAAAAAAATATACAAGTACAGTGATGGAAAATGTATTATGACTTGTAAAGATATGTTGAACCTAGAACAGTTTCTAATAGTAAGAGTTTAAATATAGAGAAAAGTGACTCAAAAAGTTTTAGATACAAATGGGATGCTAATTGTACTTTCAACTTTTTGCATTAAGGATCTTCAAAATAGTGGAATTGAGCCAAAAAATTTCTAATGAAGTAAAAATTGATCATAAATACCCTTTGTTAACCTTTTGGTTGAAAGATATCTTTTGCATTGTTTTTTGGGCTCAAACATACCCCTGAAACTGATGAACCATCCTGAATAAAAATTGGGTCTTTAAAATAGGTCACGTGTCATTCTTAACTTGCCACATTTTTAATTCGAGATTAAATTAAAACACACTCATTTATGAAAACTCAACCCGTTATCATTTTACAAATTAATCACCCATTACAATCTTATCTTCGAAGCATCCGTTATTTCCTAGAAGCTTAGAAGTGATAGGCATATCAGGGTTATACTTTTGTACTTCAAACGGGAGATTGTGGATCATACCTTCGTTAGATGTTGAAGGATTCTTGTTGAAGAATATCAATTCCATAGTCTATTTATTAAGGTAATTTTTTAATACTTTATATGAAACTTTTTCTATTCTGATTTGATGAACCTTTTCTATCTTTTCTATTAAAAAAAAATGTGACCTTCCACTTAAAGTGCATCAAATCAAAACAGAAAAAGTTTCACATAAAGTAGTTAAAAATTATCTTGATAACAAGACTTTGAAATTGATTGATCAAAAAGAATCCTTCAACATCCACTGAAGTTATAACCCACAATCTCTAGTTTGAAATACAAAAGTTTAGTCCTAAATCGCCTATCACCTCTAAGCTTCTAGGAAATATGGATGCTTTGGGGGGGAAAAATTGTATTGGGTTATTAATTTGTAAAATAAAAATGAATTAGGTTTTAATAAATGAGTGTGTGTTAGTTTAACCTATATTGAAAATGTGCAAGCTTAGAATGAGACGTACAATGATGCTGGAACTGATTGTGATAGCTATGAGAAGGAGGAAGATAATGCCTGTATCTAAAAATTATTATAATGAGGAGTTCGAGGTGTTTTAAAAGGGAAAATACTAGACAATCAATGAAGAAAATAGACAAGTACAGTTATAAAAAAGGTATTATGAGTTGTAAAGATATGGTAAAGCTAGAATAGTTGCTAATGATAAGAGTTTAAATATAGAGAAAAGTGACTCAAACTGTTTTAGATACAAATGGGATGTTAGATGTACTTTCAAATGTTTATATTAAGGATCTTCAAAATAGTGAAATTGAGCCAAAAATATCCAAATGCAGTAAAACTTGATCAAAAATACCCTTCGTTAACCTTTTGGTTGAAAGATATTTTTGCATTGTTTTTTGGGCTCAAACATACCTCTGAAACTGATGAACCATCTTGGATAAAAATTGAGTCTTTAAAATAGTCACGTGTCATTCTTAGCTTGCCACATTTTTAATTCGAGATTAAATTAGTACACACTCATTTACGAAAACTCAACCCGTTATTATTTTACAAATTAATCACCCATTACAATCTTATCTCCCTGAAGCATCAGTTATTTCCTAGAAGCTTAGAAGTGAAAGGCGAATTAGGGTTAAGCTTTTGTACTTCAAATGGGAGATTGTGGGTCATACTTTTATTGGATGTTGAATGATTCTTGTTGAAGAATATCAATTCCAAAGTCTATTTGTTAAGGTAATTTTTTTTAATATTTTATATGAAACTTTTTCTATTCTGATTTGATGCACTTTTTCTATCTTTTCTATGAAAAAAAGATGTGACCTTCGGCTTAAAGTGCATCAAATCAGGACAGAAAAAGTTTCACATAAAGTAGTTAAAAATTATCTTGATAACAGGACTTTGAAATTGGTTGACCAAAAAGAATCCTTCAACATCCACTGAAGTTATAACCCACAATCTCTAGTTTGAAATACAAAAGCTTAGTCCTAAATTGCCTATCACCTCTAAGCTTCTAGGAAATACGGATGCTTTGGAGAGAAAAAATTTGTATTGAATTATTAATTTGTAAAATAAAAATGGGTTGGATTTTAATAAATGAGTGTGTATTAGCTTAACCTATATTGAAAATGTGCAAGCTTAGATTGAGACGTACAATGATGCTGGAAGTGATTGTGATAGTTATGAGAAGGAAGAAGGTAATGCCTGCATCTAAAAATTATTATAATGAGGAGTTCGAAGTGTTTTAAAAGGGAAAATACTAGAGAAATCAATGAAAAAAAAATAGACAAGTACAGTGATGGAAAAGGTATTATGAGTTGTAAAGATATGGTAAAGCTAGAATAGTTACTAATGATAAGAGTTTAAATATAGAGAAAAGTGACTCAAACAGTTTTAGATACAAATGGGATGTTAGATGTACTTTCAAATGTTTATATTAAGGATCTTCAAAATAGTGAAATTGAGCCAAAAATATCCAAATGCAGTAAAATTTGATCATAAATACCCTTCATTAACCTTTTGCTTGAAAGGTATCTTCTGCATTGTTTTTTGGGCTCAAACATACCCCTGAAACTGATGAACTATCCTCGATAAAAATTGGATCTTTAAAATAGTCAAGTGTCATTCTTAGCTTGTAACATTTTTAATTCTAGATTAAATTTAAACACACTCATTTATGAAAACTCAACCCATTATCATTTTACAAATTAATCACCCATTACAATCTTTTTTCCCCGAAGCATCCGTTATTTCCTAGAAGCTTAGAAGTGATAGGCGAATTAGGGTTAAACTTTTGTACTTCAAACGACAGATTGTGGGTCATACCTTCATTAGATGTTGGAGGATTCTTGTTGAAGAATCAATTCTAAAGTCTATTTATTAAGGTAATTTTTTCAATACTTTATATGAAACTTTTTCTATTTTGATTTGATGCACTTTTCTATCTTTTCTATTAAAAAAATATGTTACCTTCCGCTTAAATTGCATCAAATCCAAATAGAAAAAGTTTCATATAAAGTAATAAAAAAATTATCTTGATAACAAGACTTTGAAATTAATTGATCAAAAAGAATCCTTCAACATCCACTGAAGTTATAACCCACAATCTCTAGTTTGAAGTGCAAAAGTTTAGTCCTAAATCGCCTATCACTTCTAAGCTTCTCGGAAATAATGAATGCTTTGGGGAGAAAAAATTGTATTGGGTTATTAATTTGTAAAATAAATTGGGCTGGGTTTTAATAATAGAATACACTTTAGTTTAACTTATATTGAAATGTGCAAGCTTAGAACGACACGTACGGTTATGCTTGAACTGATTATGATAGTTATGAGAAGGAGGAGGGTAATTCCTTGCATCTAAAAATTATTATAGCGAGGAGTTTGAGGTGTTTTAAAAGGGAAAGGACTAAAGTAATCAATCAAAAAGATAGACAAGTACAGTAACGAAAAAGGTATAATGACTTATAAAGATATGTTGAACCTAGAATAGTTGCTAATTGTAAGAGTTTAAATATAGAGAAAAGTGATACAAAATGTTTTAAATACAAATGGAATGTTAGATGTACTTTAAAGTGTTTATATTAAGGATCTTCGAAATAGTGGAATTGAGCCAACATAATAGCTAGTTCAGTAAAAATGAATCATAAATACCCTTGGTTAACCTTTTGTTGAAAGATATCTTTTATATTATATTTTGGGCACAAACATACCCCTGAAACTGATGGACCAACCTTGGTCAAAATTGGGTCTTTAATATAGTCACGTGTCATTCTTAGCTTGCTACATTTTTAATTCGTGATCAAACTAAAACACACTCATTTATTAAAACTCAACCTTTTTTCATTTTACAAATTAATCACCTAATACAATCTTTTCTCCCCGAAGCATCCGTTATTTCCTAGAAGCTTAGAGGTGATAGGCGATTTATGGTTAAACTTTTGTACTTCAAACTGGAGAATGTGGTCATACCTTCAATGCATGTTGAATGATTCTTGTTGAAGAATCAATTCCAAAGTCTATTTATTAGGATAATTTTTTTAATAATTTATATGAAACTTATTCTATTTTGATTTGATGCACTTTTAATATCTTTTATATTAAAAAAAAAGATGTGACCTTCTGCTTAAAGTGCATCAAATCAAAATAGAAAAAGTTTCATATAAAGTAGCAAAAAAATTATCTTAATAACAAGACTTTGAAATTGATTGATCAAGAAGAATCCTTCAACATCCACTGAAATTATAACCCACAATCTCTAGTTTTAAAGTACAAAAGTTTAGTCTTAAATTGTCTATCACCTCTAAGCTTCTAGGAAATAACAAATGCTTTGGGGAGAAAAATTGTATTGAGCTATTAATTTGTAAAATGAAAATAGGTTGGGTTTTAATAAATGAGTGCGCTTTAGTTTAACTTATATTGAAATTGTGCAAGCTTAGAATGTCACGTACAATGATGTTGGAACTGATTGTGACAGTTATGAGAAGCAGGAAGGTAATGCCCTGCATCTAAAAGTTATTATAGCAAGGAGATCGACGTATTTTAAAAGGGAAAGGACTAAAGAAATCAATAAAAAAATTAAACAAGAACAGTGATGGAAAATATATTATGACTTGTAAAGATATGTTGAACCTAGAAAAGTTTCTAATAGTAAGAGTCTAAATATAGAGAAAAGTGACTCAAAAAGTTTTAGATACAAATGGGATATTTGATGTACTTTCAAGTATTTATATTAAGGATCTTCAAAATAGTGAAATTGAGCCAAAAATATTCCTAATGCAGTAAAAATGGATCATAAATACCCTTCGTTAACCTTTTGGTTGAAAGATATCTTTTACATTATTTTTTGGGCTCAATCATACCCCGGATACTGACAGACCAGCCTGGGTCAAAATTGAGTCTTTAAAATAGGCATATGTCATTCTTAGCTTGCCACATTTTTAATTCGAGATTAAATTAAAACTCACTCGATTATTAAAACTTAACCCATTTTTATTTTACAAATTAATCACCAATACAATTTTTTCTCCCCGAAACATCCATCATTTTCTTGAAGCTTAGATGTGATAGGCGATTTAGGGCTAAATTTTTGTACTTCAAACCGGAGATTGTGGGCTATAACTTCATTGGATGTTGAATGATTCTTGCTGAAAAATCAATTCCAAAATATATTTATTAAGATAAGTTTTTCAATACTTAACATAAAGTATTGAAAAAATTTCCTTAATAATAAGACTTTGGAATTGATCCTTCAAGAAGTATCCTGCAACATGCAATGAAGTTATGATGTACAATCTCCCGTTTTAAGTACAAAAGTTTAGCCTTACATCGAGTCTCACCTCTAAGTGTTTAGGAAATGACGGATGCTCTGGAGAGAAAAGGTTGTATCCGGTGTTTAATTTCTTAAATTAATGAAAATGGGTTGGATTTTAATAAATGAGTGGGTTTTGATTTAATCTTGAATTAAAAATTTATCAAACTTAGAATGACATGTGACCATTTTAAGGATCCAAATTTGACCCTGATCCGTCAGTTTCAGGGGTATGTTCTTGCCCCTCAAAAAGCATAAAAGAATATTTTTTTTTACATCAAAAGGTTAATTTAGGGTATTTGTGAGCCATTTCAATGCGTTAGGGGTATTTTAGGTTCTTTTCCACAATTTTGAATATTCAAATTTGACCTAGGATAGTCCATTAGTTTAACAGGTATTTATTGGACCAAAAAAATTTAAGAATATTTTTAGGCCAAAAAATTAACGAGGGCATTTGTGAGTCATTTTCAATACGTTAGGCGTATGTTTGACCCTTTTCTCCAAACTTGGAAAGGTATGGAGTGATGCTGTTTTTCATCTACATTTGGTTGATTTAAAAGTCAACAACAACAACAACAACAACAACAACATTACCTCTAATACCTCAAAGGCTCCCGCACATTGGGGGGTAAGGAGGGGTCGGATGTACGCAGTCTGACCCCTATATTTAAAAACATAGCGCGACTGTTTCTGGATGACCCATGATAAGCGTTGAAAGTTGCATTGACTAACTGCTACTTCACAATTGAAAGAAGCGCAGACAGTTTAAAGAGCCATTAAAAGTCAACGAATTACATAAAATAAAAAATCATTTATGAAGCAACTAGTATTTCCAAAACAATAATGGGCCAAAATTTCAGGGGAATTTAGGGTCATTGGCACAAATGCCTAAACTTTAATTTTCGTCCTTGGACACTTTTAGGTTAATAATAAATAGACGTAATTACCCTCCGATCCCTCATTACTTAGGTTTCTTCGCCAGTTCACTTTTTCCCCATCTTCATCATTCTCTAATCATTCATATTTGAAACCCAGGAACTGCACGTATCATCGATGGTGAACTATAGAGATATTTAGCAATTTAATCAAAAAGACTACTTTTATTTTCAACTATCCTTTCAAAGAGAAAAAAATTCCAATTATATACACTGCATATCTTGAGTTGTTGTCTACAAGTTTACCTCACAAAGCTCGATGATTATTCTATTTCTTTTTTTGTCATAAAATTCGAACTACTTTTTCCTTGAGGTAAAGTTGTCCATTATACCTGTTTATATGAGTTTTGCTTCTTAAGGCAAAAGTTAGCTAAAAATTAAATTCAACTAATTTTGCCTCAAGGAAAAACCTTCCCATTTATATACTATGCATATCTTGTCTCGTTGTATATGAATTTGCCCTGTAACAAGGGGTATCACGTAGTATTTGTCGAGAAAATAAGGAAAAGTTAAGGTTTGATGAAGTGAAATAGTTGTTAGTTAAATGATCATCTAGTATGTTTTACGTGTTGGAGGTTTAAACCCTTAAGTATTTAGTTTTTAGTGATTCCGATATATTAAACTTATTGCAGTTGATGATGGTGAAGAGCATGTGGCTGCTACTTATCATAGTGAAGTTTCTCGAGCACGTGCCAGATGGACAGTCCGGTTGAATCTCTGGATAACAATGGAACCTTAGTTGGTTGAGGTGATCCAAGTCAATTGCTCCTTTCTTATAGGAAAATTGTAAATGCATCTCCTTGGAAACACATATTTCTTGATTCATGACTATTTGCAGAAAATGAATGTATCTTTCTTTAGAACAGAAACTTGGTAATTGTGGATGAATGTGATGGAACTCAATCTACACTAAATGACTAATAATGTTATTGAATGGAAAAATCAAAGGCTAGTGAAATCGTACTTTACTTGCAACAAATATTTCGCTCTAACCAATGGAACTGAAGTTAAACCCAATCCTCTAAAAAAGAAATATGAATTCGGCCTTTCAACTAATTGTGGCAAAAGAAGAGGAAAAATCATGGAAGAATCCCATAATCTCTACTCTATAATAAGTACAAGATCAATCCAAGGACGCTTTTGACATCCAGGGTTAGACTAATGAACATATACTGACAGTTGGTTTTCTTCGTGGAGAATTCAAGAATTTTTAGTTAGAATGTGATTTCAATAAAGAGCATGGTGAACTTCAACATGATATTAAAAGTTTGTCTCTATAATCATTTTATTAAGATATAAAATTGAAATTTTAAAGTTATTTCTATTTATAGAAATATGCTCTTTTGGGAATAGACTAAGAAAATATTACTTCCTCTTGTGGTCTAAAATCATTATTAAAAATGTATGTGGCTGAGAATCATTTCATTAAGAGTAAAAAAGAGATTTTAAAGTTAAATTGTTTCTAACTAGAGTAAGATGATATTCTTTTGGGACGAATCAAAAAAAAAGGGAGCCAGATAAAATAGTACAGGGAGCACACAATTGGAAAGAATGAAAGTAAATAACTTCTCAAAACCAAAGAAGTAAACTTTTTTTTTTATTTCTCACCGAAAATTTGATATTTATATTTGAAATTCTATTAAATATGAATTTAAGTTGAGACATAAAAGGAAAGAAATAAAGCCTTTTTTTTACTGGCTAACAAAGATAAGATGGTGTTTCGTTAATATTGAGAGTAGTCTTTGATTCTTTCTATTCAAAGTGTAAATTCTGTGACAAGGCTAATTTTTTGTGTCCAATATCGCATTCATTTTAATATAACTAGTTCCTGGATACGTGCATTGCACGTGTATCGCATATAAATTTCTATAGATCTGTCAGAATAGTCAAAATTCTAAGTAATAAATTATAACAATTACAAATAAATCCTTTAAAATGTGACAAGAAACATGACCGAATGAGGAATGTGCATGTGTGTATATAGAATCAAAGGTGAAAGATGATTAAAAAAATTCTTATCTATACTCGAAATCTACAAATTTAAAGAGGAGAATCAAAAGGCAGAGGGCATGATAGGCAATTACTGTCACGCCTAGGCCTACACCCTAGATGTAACTGACACTCAGAACCATTGCTGGTCCCAAGTGGACCACTTGACCTGCCTGCTTACTCAGTGGAAAACTTAAATACTATAGAAAGGCTGTAAAAGTAACAAGCTAAAACAAGAATTGTTTGCATAAACTGAGTGAAAAAGTTCTCAAGTAATAACTGAAATAAACCAGAATTAGAATACTGACACATAGTCTATGAAACCTCTACTAAAGTTGTCTGAAAGGGCTACTGGAATAGACCCCAAGTAGCCAGAACTAAAATAAATGCTGAAATAAAACATAAGTAACTCAAGAGCCTCTGACTGAGAAGAGGCCTCACCAAATTACTGGAAGTTGTCTAGTTCTAAACGAAGCGGCTGCTGAGTAACTCTGTCAGCTACGTCTGCATTATAAAACGATGCAAGTCCTAGTACGTCAGTACATGGAATGTACGATATTTAAGATAGCCAAAATAGTAACTCAGAATAACATAATATTTCTCAGAAAGACATAAACATAACTCATAATGAAATAATAATAACAGTAGATGCTTGGTATGCTAAAATTAACATGCTGAAAACTTATAAGTAAAACATATATTCTTAGCTTGGACAGTTTCTCTAATCGACAACCACCACTATGAGCTTCGTGGTGATACAACGTTTTGCCCACGCTGCCAGAGTCGTCCTGTACTTTTCCACGGTAGGAGACGAAGAACCAGGAGAGTGGAACCATCCCAATACTGGGTCATCTCAGTGGCTAATGAGGAATGTACCTTGGTATAATCCTATCCTATACTAGGTACATAGTTTACGAGTTCAAGTAATTTATTCTACTCTCACTCATATCGATGCTCACTACTACTCCCAAAAATGATTTTTATATAGCTTATAGCTTAAAGAATGAAATTTTCTCGTAATCTGATCTTTCAGGGACTTAGCCCAATGTACTAGCTTAACTTTCTCATCTGAACATCCGTAGCTTGATTGAAAACTAGTATCTTCTCAAATATTCTCAAACCTATAGGTTACTCATCTAAAGTGCAAAAACAGTCCAGGAAAATGATTATTAAACTTATCTCAAACTATAAGCTTTGTGGGTGTTCATGAAACTCATATGAAATTTACAGAAACTGATTCATGGCTATAAATCTTGGTATAAATTCTTTTAATAACAAGTAAAGAATCAAGAATCATAATACTTTATCCAGAATCTATACGTACAAATGAAAATTTAATAAATTTCATAGAACCAAATGAATTTGATCTCAACTAGTATTGAAAACTTCTGGGATGAAAACTAATGTATGATTTCTAAAATATTCATAAAAAAAGTTTTTTTGAGTAGCCTTGCATTCCTTGGAAAGAATTCTTGGGCCCTACTACTATCTTGATTTTCTTTCCTTATGCTTGAATTTTCTTGGGGAGGAGGAGGGGTTGAAAGAATGAAAGTGTCTTTTCTGCATTTAGGACTTAAATTATACTTAAGACCGACTAATTTAGGGTTATGGGGTGTGGGAAAGGTCGAAACTATCCTTCCCCATTAAAAGGAAAAAAATAGCCATTTTTGTACAGGTGCATGTCGTGCACTAATTGTTGACATCCTATTTTTACCCTCCACGGAGTCAAATTATTTTTGTTTTTATTTAACAATTTTTAAATATTTTTTTAAAAAAAAGAAAAAAATATTTTAAGCGGGCGCGTGGCCCTCACGCACCCGATATATCAACCCTATCCCCCTTTCTTCTTCCTCATTTTTCTCCTCTCCTCTTCACCAAAACCCTAAGCCACCGCACCCTTCCCCGACAAATCCCCAACGTTCCCCGACAAATCCCCAACATTCCCCGACAACCCCGCTCCCCCACGATCTATTGTCCCCTCACGCATATTCCCTTTTCAAATTTCAAAAGGATTCGTTTCAAACCCTGATTTCCAAATATATAATCCCTCTTTTGGTCTTCGTTTTGAGAGGGGGGACGAGAGAAAAAGACCATAGATAGGGGCGCATTTGAACCCAAAAGATCTACCAAGGGAGTTCAAAAACACCATAGTGTAGAAAGACGAACTGGAAATCTGATAGGCATCTATTAATTCGAAAAATACCGAGAAAGCTCGAGAGGGCAAAACCAAAGCATCTGATTTTTGAGTCAAGGAATTCGAAACAAAACTTTGCGGTGGTATCGAAGTTCATTGTTAATCTCGTCGTCCCGATTCCTGCCCTGAAAAAGGTAACGCCTTTGTTTTGCTTATCTCATTTTTGTTTAAGTATCATACGTTGTAAAAATATGGGAGTAAACGAGCTTTCGTGCTTGTTTTGAGTCTATTGTTTAGAAAAATGCCATACTGTGAGAAATTTATGTTGTGTTTTTGTTGATATTGATCGTTTGTGATACCCCTGTTGAAGTTTAGGTTGAGAAATATGCATATGGCATTGTACTGGCTGAGGATGCTATTTATGTTCATTGTTCTGTTCAAAACATGTTGTCCTGTTCAAAAAAAAATGCAGAAAAGTGTGATTGTGTCCCTCGTTTGTAGTTGTTGGGTCAAGATTCTAAGTTGCTGTTAT
>JAABOM020000012.1:17624889-17649101 GCA_011800125.2 Solanum clarkiae | reverse complement strand
AGATAGAAATAGTCCAAATAAAAAAAATAAATAATTAATATTAACATATAAGTAAAAATAAAATATATTTTTTATATATTGAACAAATGAAAATAACCGTTCAAAATATATTTAATATCCGCGTAGGCTTAGTGGAATACTAAATCAGAAAGCGAATTTAATTTGCAGATCTTGTCGGAAATTTTATTAATTGAAGGAAATAGAGTAGGCCATTAATATCCATTCAGCAGATAAATTAATTTACAATTTTCATGTTGTGGATTGAAACAATCTAATTAATTATTTTTAAATTTGTGGGCAAGATGAATAAAACTAATTAATTGTGCATGATGCCCACTTTTTATGATTATTTCCGCAAGTAATTACAGGTGTATTCATTGTGGCCTACAATGTTTTTCTTCGGAATTAGGTTTTTTTAAAAAAATATTGCAAGACTTTTATCACTTTGAAGTGTTGTATTTATTTTTCTTTTAAATTAGTTCACCTTTAATTATATATTAATACTTTAAAAATCACTAAGTTTGTTTAAAAGATGTTGAAATTGAATTACTAATATTATAGTAATACATATTTAATGCTCCAGAATAAAGAAAATACACATCAAAACTGCTTGACAACATTAGTTTCTATATTTCAATGATTTGAAGTTGGTAATGTTGACAGCGGTATATTATAAAGTTTCTTGAAGGAAGTAAACAATGCTTAGAAAGCGGGTGAAATAAAAATCTTTTAAAACTGCTTCAACTACTTAATTTTATTATATCATTTTTATGAATTATTTTTTCAATTGATGTAATTATAAATTTACGATATTGTCTCTAATTAATTATTTCTTCTTAAAAGGCAACTATCAATTAACATGTGTATTTTAGTTGCTTGATTTTGTTACGTTGTTTCTATTAATTAGTTCTTCTGCTACTTCAGCTATGAATTTATAATATTACCCCAAATCGATATCAGCATACCTACTTCAAGTTCTTGCTTAAGCAAACAACTACCATTTGAAGTGTCTGATTCGACTGCTTGATTTTATTATATCATTTTTGTAATTATTTCTTTAATTGATATAGCTATAAATTTACGATATGACCGATTAACGCGTCTGTTTCAGCTACTTAATTTTGCTATGTCATTTCTATTAATTATTTCTTCTGTTGCTTCGGTTGTGAATTTATAATATTACACTAAAAAACTTTTATAAACAGCTACCAATTGACGTACTTCGGTTGATTAGTTTTATAATATTACCTCTAATAAATGAAAGTATTATAAACTTAAATAACTAATAACATTTGATAAACTCTTAAAACTCTATCTATGATTGGGACAAAAGTAATATATATATATATATATTATGATTTCAAAATTAGGTAAACAAAGTATTATAAATCATGTTGGGCCCGTGAGCAGGCGCTGTTCATCCAGTAAAAAAAAGGGAAGCAAGAAACCTTGCTCATTGAACTATTGGGTCATTTGGCAATTAAATAAAGTTATGTGGACACACATATTAATTATGCAAACCATTCATATTTATTCTCTATGTATCAAGTGAATTATTGGTCATTTTACATATCTTAACAAAAAAAAAAAAAAATTCAATTCTATTTTTCTATTTTTACCCTTTTCAAACTTCATATACTCATTTAATGTATCATTTATTTTTCATATAAAACTCAACTTTAAAAACTTAAATAATGAAGGGTAAAATTGGAAAAGTTTTCCAACATATCCCTTAAAAAGTGAACAATTTACTTATTTTGAAATATCAAAAATTTCTCAATAATTAACTTAATATAAAACGGAGGGAGTATATTATTTCATATAAAATTCAATTAATTATTATTTTTTCAGATATTAAATATCCAATCTTCTATCCAATTAATCCGTAGACCATTTATGTCAAATAGTTTTTGCCATTTGTCGCTACAAAGAGCTAAGGGACTTTACTTATAGATGAACGAATAGATCCACGTTATAGATGGATGGAGTGACATGAACTCTTAATATAATAATTTGGATAATATTTCTTTCAAAAATTAGTTTTGAGACTGAGTTAAGTTCCATATTTATTTCACATTTACATCAAATTTTGAGGTGGTTTTCAAATTTTTCTTCCTTGAAATTAGTGGTCTTTAATTTTATCTTTATTGTTTATTTTATAAAAAATCATTGATCAAAATATTCTTAACTATAACTTAATCTCGCAAGACATAAATTTAGAAAACTTTTACTTTGTCTAACTAAAGAATCTAATCAAAGCACAATTACATGTAGCATGAAGAGTGTACATGGATTGGGTTGGTTTGAATTTTTAAATATCAATTCACATAATTTATGTCGAATTTTTAAATCTACGAATCAAATCAAATTAAGAAAAATTCAGATTTTCAGCCTCTTTTATTTTCTTAATTTTTTGGATTTCTCAGATTTTTTCAGATTTTTCCACTAAAGTATTCATACAAATATACAGTTAACTTAAGTTTCAAATATTTCTTTAATTCTATCAAAATATAATTATCTAAGATATTTTTATCAAAATAACACAAAATATGATTGTGATGCCACTAAAATATTCAAGAAAAAATAATATTAAAATTATATAAAATAAAAATATTACAAATAAAATAAATAATTATTATTATTATCATAATTTAAAATTACTAAATCACACTAAAATAAGTTAAATAAGTATTACGAATTACATGACCAAACATTTAAAAAATTAAAATCAAATTATGTATTTTGATTATCTAAACTAATATAAAAGTAAGGAATAAATATTCGATATTATTGTTATTCTCAGTGGTGCTGATTTTTTTTTGGATCAGCATAGCGTTCATTTGATTTGATTTGACATTTATTAAAGTTACTATTGGTATTTTAGCATTTTAATATTAATATTTTGTATATTAATTTTCTTATTTGGAGTTGAGTGTTGTACTTAGTTTTGTTACTCCAAAATCACTAAAAGACCTCAATTTTAAGTTGAAAAAAAAAATAAATTATTAGAATTAGTTCAGACTGATGTGTAACTTGGAAGAATTTTAACTCAAGGAGAAAATGGATATTTTATCACTTTAATAGATTAATTTTTAAATTTACATTGTTTACTTAATAAAAATAAAAGTGATACTTTTAAAAGGTTTAAAATTTATCTCATAAAGTTGAAAATCAGTTTGAAAGAAAAAATAAAAAAAGAATTAGAAGTGATAGAGAACGTGACCCAAATGAGTTTAATTTTTTGTTAAATCATTGAAAATAATTCATGAAACTCCACCTCCTTATTTTCCTACATCTAATGGTCTAGCGGAAAGGAAAAATAGAACTTGATTGAATTAACTAATATCATGATTATTAAATTAAGTGTACATATAATTTTTTATGATAAAGCTATTTTGACTGCTTGTTATGTGTTAAATTATGTATCTCATAAAAATTTAAATTAACATCTTTTGAATTATGAAAAAGTCACAAGCCAAATTTAAAATATGTAAGAATTTAGAGTTCTATTATATCAGTCTTTTTTTAGGCTAATAGATCCCAAAATGTTCACCAACAATTACTGATATTTATGGACAATCTTTATTAAACTATTCAAATAAATCAAACTTATAATAATACATCATAAGATAAAAACTATGAAAAAGTATTAAAAAATATTTATACTTTTAAATAAATGAGGAACAATTTGTTTGATGGAGGAGAGGTGTTGCTTAAAATTTACTTTTAAAATAAAATATTACACGAACCTTTTATTTTAGGAAAATATAAAGATAAAATAAAAGGCTTATTATTATATTTTTAATGGGTGGATTATTAAATAGTTTAATTAAATAATTTTTTTATTTTTTAAAATTTTAGTTAGAAATAAAGTTTCACTCTAGTAAGTTTTAATTTTTAAAAATTAATTAAATAGGTTGAGTGAATTTATAAGTTAAACATTCATATAGCTAGAGTAATTTTTTGGTTAAAAATTGAAGTTAATTCACTTTTTAAAATAAAAATTCATACTTGTTGATTTTTAAGTTAAAAATTAAAATTGAATAACTTTTATAAAAAAAAATCATATTAAGTGATTATATGAGATATTATTTCATCCTTTTACACTCATTCAATACAATCTGATCTTCATCCTTATCGTTTTCTGGCAATTGATTGGAACGCCGTCAAAATTATGTAGTAAAAATATTTATTCCAAAAGATTTTACTAATTTAGAAAAAAAAATAGTATACAAATTATGGACGTAATAAACCTTCGATGTATTATATAATTCACATCATTTTTTTTAGTATTCTTGCTCGTAAAAGTTCCTTTTCTTTTATTTTAATGATTGACTTCTTTAAAAATATAATATTATTGTGAGTAATATTTAGATGTAAAATGTGTTTTAGAGTAATGTATTATAAAATATTGTTATGAGTAATTTATTATGTTAAAAAGCATTATTCATAGTAACATTTCTTAAGTTAACACTGCTAAATAAAACATAACAAAAAATATAACTGAAAAATAGGTTTCTACTAGTCTTGCAATTTTTTAAAAAGAAGCATATTATTTTGATGAATGATTTAAATAATGACTTAAGAAGTATATTATTTTATGAATGATTTAAATAATGACTTACTTTGATAAAAAATTCTAGTTATAATGAAAGCATTGAAGGTCTTGAATTTTTAACCAAAGTAAGCCTTTATTTAACTTAATTCACCAAAATAATACGTATTCTTAAAAAGTTTATAAAATTAGTATAAACGTATTTCTCTATATTTTATTTAACGGTGTTAATTTAGAAAGCCATCATTGTAACGTTTAGCATAATAAGTTACTGTGAATAACATTTTATAATACGTTACTACGAGTTATACAAATTTAGTTATAAAATATTAATGACGCTAATATTTTAATTTAAAAAAAATTGGCAGTTGTTTTAACTTAAAATGTTACTGATAGTGACGTTTTGTGGATCCATAAACATGACCCCAATAGCCGTAGCCTGTTATGATATTTCTATATTGAGAAAAACATATAGCAATCAGATTGATTTTTTTTTCCAGCTACCATAGTTCTACTTTTGATGAAAGGATATTGATTTTACCCTGTTTTTTACAACCTCGACATTAATGTTGAAATGTGATTTGTCACCAGATTCATTCTGTTTTTGCTGATGAGTTCTCATCTGATAAGCTGTAATTTTTTTCAATCAACTTAGTTAAAGTTAAAACGTTACTAGTTAAATTTCTTTTTAGTTAAAACGTATTATAACTATATTTGTAGCATTCGATTCTATATTTGCAAGATTCAATTGTCCGTGACTGAATTCTTAAGAAACGTTACTGTCCTTAACATTTTAGGTGTAAAACATGTCTCACTGTAATGTATTATAAAACTTTACTGTGAGTAATTGTTTTTAAATTAATATCGTTAAATAAATGTAATCTAAAACATTACTAATAAATACATTTATACTAATTTTGTAAAATTTTAAAAAATATATTATTTTGATGATTAATTTAAATAACAACTTACTGGGTCAAAAGTTTTGAAGTTATTACTTAATTTGAGTTTTGGTCCTTGTAATATTGGACGTAGCGCATTTAATCTTTCTTCATTTCTTTTGTTTGTTCTTAAAAGATTCTCAAAAAGGAAAAGCACTATGGTAATCTTATAATTTATGCCTTTTGAATATTCTAGCACTCCACTCCTACAAAAAATTAAAAGAAGAGAAAAGCAAAGCAGAGATAACAGACCCGACAAAAATAAGAGGGGGGGAGGGGGGAATAAATTTTAATTTATGCACTAGTTGCATTATTATTAAACCTGTAGATGTGGACATGTATCATCAAGAGATTTGATAAATGTTGTTTTAATTAATATAATCTTTTAGTTAATTAACATAGGAGGTCAATTAATAAAAAAAAAAAAAACATGACATTTTTATTTATTTATTTTTATAGGACGGCATTCATCACTTTCTTTTGTATTTTACCATTTAATTATAATTAAGTAAAAGAAATTGCAGGTATATTGTTAACTTAAAATTTTAAAAATGAAAAATACATTGTGGCCTGCGAAGTTTTGAAACCAAATTCCCAACACAAATACTAAGTATTTTATAATTAGAAATAGCCAAATAATCATTAAGGATAGAGATAAGAATGAAAATTTCAAATGGAAACAAGACTCCAGGAAGAAGATGAGGAAATCAGATAGGCGTAAAATCATTCTTGTCATTTTTAATGAGTTGTTAAATGGACCTGAATCCCAAATAAAACTTTGACATATCTTAACAATCCCAACTAAATCGATCTCATATACCATATTTAGCCAATAGAACCTTTCGGAGTTCACAACAATATGTAAAATATAATTAAAAATACAAGTCAAAAGTGAAACGACTCTAACAATTAAGAAGGGAAAAAAGAGTTAGGGGTGTGGTACATGCAAGTACTCAATTACTTATAGATAGAGAACACTCACGTGGCACAAATCCGGATAAGTTAGACTCCAATGCAAATACTGAACACCGGTGAAAAACTAAACAAAACAAATAGGCATTCTAGTTTTCCCATTGTCCATCTTGTAACATCACATTCCAAACAGTTTCATGTCACATTGGGTAGCAACGAAGGCACTGAAAGCAAGTTAATTCGAACTATGGTTTGTAAGATGCAGCTTAAGTTTACTGATACTTTCCCCCATAACAAATTTAGACAAACGACCAATTCACAAACATAAAGCTAATACAATGAGCAACATCTTCTTCATTCAGAACCTTCCAAGCCACAGCTTTCTCATAAGAAACAGGCCTACCCATGCTCGATAAACAGATTCCGCCTTGCAGACATGCAAAGCCCTGTCACCATATGAGAGTTAACATGGTTAGTACATGCTCCAATGCTCTCGCTCTCTCAGAAAAACTTAATTTGATTTCAATCAATACTAGCAAGCTGTAATAGCGATGGTAGCTACAACACTACCCAGACACTGCCTCACTAATCGAGTAGATTCCTCATAAAGGAGTTACCAACCTGTTGCATTATCTGTGGGAACTCGGAGCAGAGGTTTTTCCTTCCATGTTCATCAAATATTTTCTCCAAAGAAATATCCTGAAGTGCAACCAAGGTTGTCTCGAGCATGTCAAGACCACCCTGGTTTGCAAATGTGAAAACTGGCAAAGCCTGCATAAATATTGACCACACATAACAATAGATTTAAAAACTCGTTGTAGATGAGACAACTCCAAACAACACCAATGATGTCAAAAGTCAAAATCACAATAAAGGAGTTTTGCTTTTGACAGATTCCTGCTGAATATTTTCCAGAACTAGATATACTCCCTGTCTCCCAACTTGTGTGATACATTTTCTTTAGCCTATTCCAAAAGAATGATATCCCTTCAACAACATAGCTAAAGAACGATATCCCTTCAACAACATAGCTGTATGCAAGACCTTACCCCCACCTCGTGGCGGTAGAGAGGTTTGTGATAGGCTGTTAGCTTCAAAAAAAGAATTTCAAAGCAATTTGAAAGAGGAAAAACAGAAATTTAAAAAATAATGATACCTTCCTGTATTTGAGAACAAGTGAACTTTTGCATTTAAAATTTTACCTTAAGATAATGTATAGCTAAAAGAATATTTATGACATATTTTAGACTACAAGTGTTCATTGCTTAACCTCAGTACCCAGTCATAAGTGCATCACATAAATGCAACACATAATTGGGACGACAGAAGTACTTGAATTTTGAAATTTTGCTGAAGAATCTGTTTACAGCAGCATAAGGAACTGCAGAGAGAGACAATCTAGAAAGCAAACCTTTGCAGAGAAGCAGAGAAAAGCATCTGAGTGATGCCATAGGCTATCAAGGATAGATTCACTTCCTTCACTACCCAATTTCAGAAGCTCCACACCCAAAAAACGCCTTGTAAAAAAGGGAGAACAGAGTCAAACACTTAATTAAAAGGGGACAGAGATGCAATATATTCCTCATACTAATCCTCTATTCAAGATAACTTCTAAATGGAAACAAGTAAACATCATTTGCACATCAGCACTAGCAGAAATAAAAAAATGAAAAACAAATCAAACTTGAAACAAGGAATCAAATCTCTCTTGTTTTAAGAGGCAAGCAACATATCTCAGCAATCGCAGAAGATAAATACAATTGACTTGAAATAGATTGAATGGTTGATTGACTGCAGAAAGATGAAACATGCGGCTTGAGCATTATACAACAGACCAATATAGGTTGCAAATAAACCATGAGACATCCAGTGGAAACATATTGCACAGTTTATTGAACTCGGAAGATAAGATATACCATGACATGATCATTGTACATGTTAACCAACATATGCTGTCTGTGAACCATGTGCTTCATTAAGAACTGGACTTAGAATATCACATACTTATATTTTAAGCTACATGCATGTATATGCCACACCTGTAACTTTGGCCGATCCACCGAGCCAGTGTATGAGCTTCAGGAGTCCCCAGCGGCAGACGAAGACCTCCCAGAGAACCATAGTGAGATGGAGAAAGTGCTAATGCAACCCTTTGAACAGATGAAATGAAGCTTCGCACATACTTTCTAGCCATTGATGCAACATTCTCTTGCATGTGGCTTTCAAATGCAAATTGAAAAGCAATTGTCATAATAGATTTTGATGTGCCAGCAGTCGACTTAAGGTCATTAGCCACCTTACTTCCTACTGGCCCAGTTTCAAGAGCAGAAGTAAGATCAAGGGTGCGATTTGGACTGGAAGCTTCCTGCATGAAATTGAACATTCTCAAAGTACTCAGTAGATAACAAGCAACGCAGAAAAAAGCAGAATAAGAAGTGATCAAGCGCTGAACATGCTAACCTTAGCAGAGTCTAAAGGAATAATGCGAAATCCAGAGGGAAGGAGTGGTGCATCATCAGCAAATGAGGCATCAATTGGAGCAAAAATGAGTTCAGCACAGGTACCAACAGCATTTTCATCCATTCCACTGCACAACTGCCAAAAGCACAGAAGACAAAGTGTTGTAACCACATTTAGAGTCAAAACAGTCATTTTAACCCGCATACTCGGCTTCAATACAGGTTTGACCAGTATTTTGACCAGAGGGATCAAGAATCTGGATACTCAATATTTGGTTATACAGCAGACTGGTGATACTAAAGATGAACATGCATTGTACCTTTCGTGTTTCAGTAGATCAAGCGAGCAACAAAGGAGCATATGTTATCTATAACAAATTTTCTTGTGGATCTGGATGGTGGTCCAAAACCAGAGTTAACTAAAGCTTCTCCAACAATTAATTAGCCAATTATCTAGTATAAGTCCCTCTTCTATAATGTTATGAGTTTTTTTGGTTCCAGTAAAATTTCTTTACATACGAACAATATTCACATGTTCAGGAATAGAACTTACTTGCAATAGAAACATATCTCTTGGCATTATAACATCTTCTGGGGAATGGCAAACTCCTTCCAACTTAATGACCTCCAGCAACTACTGAGCACAAAAGATTTGGTGATCAACATTAATGATGAGGGATCAATTATAGTACTTTCTTGTCAAAGAAATGGACCTTAGGACGAACTCAACCCCAAAAACTAGTTCATGAGATGAGGATTAGCATTTCAAAAGGCGTGGGCGCAAGACAAAGCATAAGCCTCAAGGCGATGGGTATAGGCCCTGTGAATCTTAGTTTAGAATATTATATAAATAAACGATATATCGGGTGAAACAAGATCTGGAAAGGGATGGGCTTTGATGCCATTTAAAGATATGGTACTTGAAACTAACACAATATCAAAAGCTAGCTTACGAGGGGAAAACTGTCCAAGTCTAAATAAGCAAAACATGGGTCCATTCACCCATTAAGGTGGGACTCTAACCCACTCTAACAGTATCCAAAGAAGCTAGACAGATGGGCATCCCATGAAGTTGATTAAATAAGATCTTAACACTTGCCTCTTCATGTTCAACAGTGTGTGCCAGCGGAAGTATCACTTGACCCCCAAAATTAGAGACTCGGACCCCAGGTAGGCTGCAGGGACCAACTTTAACAGCCGCAGCTGAGTAAGCATCAATATTATTGTCTACCCATTCTGATCGATGTTCACGCAAAAACCTGAGAAGTATCGCAGGAGTCACGCTCTGAACAACAAAAAGAAGATGTCAAAAAAGCAAGAAAAGAATATGGTCAAGTCAGGATAACTCACATGAATTCCCAGAAAAAGGAAGGAAGAAATTTCGCGTAACGAAGTTGATTAGGAAAAGTAAGAGATCACGTGTAATAACAGAGTATACAAACTTCGACAACAAGAACCCCCATTTAACCATTTTATGATTTCAAGCAATAAAATAACCAGCATTTGGGCAGCATATAATCCATCCACTATACAAGACGATCAACATCAGTACATGCCATCAGAAAATCAAGCTTCAATTTTCCAAGGGGTCAAAAGCAGCTAAATGTATTTATCTACCTTGCATGGCAGAACAACTTAAAGAAAATTTAATATAGCCAAGCCAATCTAACTACACTATCAATGTATTAAAATGGTGTTTCTCCTTGAATTTGGTTGTTTTACCCCTGCTACGAAAGAACGTCTGCAGTCCAAGCACAGAGACTTGGAAGAGAAGAGAACGACCGAGTAAGCCAATAAACCTAATGATTCTCATCAGTATTATTAATCATCTTGGAATTAAAGTCAATAGTATCAGAATTCAAACAGTCACTCAACCAGTTAAAGAATAAAGTAAGCTTGAGAAACATGACAAATTAATTATTGTCCATTTTTACAAGCAAGAAAGACTTAAATTGTATAATTTCAGCATGAGCATACTGATTCAGCTGACCTGTAGAAGCATAGATGCTCTTGCACACAAAACTGCATTGCTTAGAGAAGTAAATCCATCAAAGAAAGAAAGGTTTAAACCCATCAGTTTGTCGGGAGAGGAGTTAACAAGTATGGTGACATCATCCATTCCATCATTATCCAACGTAGACCAGCCTTCACTGGAGAAACCACTGAGAGCCTCATTGAAGCCTCTGCCAAAATATTGTAAGGAATAGTAAATAGCAAGTAACTCAAACAAAACGGAAAAAGCATTCTTCAAAAGCTAGTACTCAGACCTGCTCAGCCTCTTACTTAATGCCCGTAGAGCTGCTGGTCTTCTGCCCCAATTAGTGACATTAGGCTGTGAAACTTCCAATGTTAACTGCCTCAGTTGGCGTAGCGCCTGCATGGAAAGGAACACAATGATATCGAGTGTCTGAAGTAAAATAGTGTTCTCATTCTTACATGACGTGTTGCACCAGATTTGGTAGGAGTTCTTACAGCCATTGTTGTCTTCTGAGCAAGCACTGCAGATGACTCATACAGTGGACGCAACACTTCCGGCACACTCCATGCCTAGCAATAACAATAATGATATATAAACTGTAACATGGGATAAGTAGTTCTCAAAGTGATGTACTCCCCCCTCTCAATATATCTGAGTGAGTTCGACTTGGCACAAAGTATAAGAAAAAAAGAAAGACCTGTGAAACTTGTGGTTTAAAATAAGTCACAGATTTTCTGTGGCTATAAACATTTCACTAATAGTAAAATACGCATTTTGACGTTAAATTGTTACTAAATATAGAAAAATATCATTCTTTTTGGGACTGACTAAAAAGGAAAGTAAGTCATATAAATTGGGACAAAAAGAGTATGAATTAGGATATGATAGATGACCCCTTTACCTCTAAATTCATATGATCTACAATATGGACAATAGAGCCACCTCCCTCACAAGGACGAATCAGGTATCCACTAGGCAGCATTTCCGCTCTCACAAAATTCTGAACGTGTGGCATACTTGGACCATTTTGAGTATTTCCCAATGATCTTTCACAAACCTGTGCATTTATTAAATGAAATATTGATTCATGAGGAATACCAAAATCTAGTTGCAGGTATATACACATCACGAAAAATGTATCTGTCCACCAAAGAGAATCTTTATTCAAAAACATGCTCAAGCATTTTAAGGAGAAAATTAATATTTCTGCAGGCACATTTTGATAGTGATACTCATAAACATCCTGAAAGTGATACAGTATATCTTCTGGGAATAGCAGAAACTAAATTTCTTGATTATAGAGACCAACTGGAAAAACAAATCTCATACCACAAAGCTTCCATCATCCGTAACAGTAGTATAGCGTAACAGCCAGAAGTCACGAGAAGGAGCCAAAGTTGTTGGAGCATAAAGCTAAACAGTACAAAGCTTTCATAAGATCATCTAGCAGGCATAAAGGGACTGAAGGCCCAAGTAGTGAAAATTAGGGATAATAGTGACCTACCTGCATGTAAAGAAGTTCAATAGTTCCACCATTGGCAGTGGGCAGCATATTTAGAACTTCAACAGCCCGGCAGTCACGATACCAGGAAGGGCGATCCTTAAGGATTTCAGCAATCTAGACGAAGCTGACCAATTAATTTTCAAATTATAATCCCAAAGAAGACATAAGAATAGACAACCAACTTACCCTCGTTGGATCTAAACCAACCAGGCCACAAGCTCTTGCTGCCATGCCAGTGCAACCATGAGAAATAGCAATGATTCCAATGGAATCCGGACCAGGCTAGTCATAATAGCATGAGCAATGATTAGGAACGGTTGCTCTCACGTGGAAAAAACTTACTAGTGATACAGCTAGAATTAAAGTGAGAGATAAGGTAGCTTTTGACAGTAATATGGTCCTCGCAAGAAGAGAGGTCTACAAGGGTGAATATCAATCGCATAAAAGTTGTAGTTATGGATTATACATTTCAAACCGTAAGATTATAACAAAACATAAACTTATACTCCCTCTATTCCAATTTATGTAACAACATTTCCTTTTTAGTTCATTGCAAAAAGATTGGCAATATTCTAAATTTGGAAACAATTTAACTCAAACTCTCCTCGTTTTACCCTCAATGACAACTTTATACCACACAAATATTATGGACCACAAATTTCAAAAATTTTCTCATAAACTCCATGTGCAGTCTAACTATGCCGCATAGATTGAAACAGAGGGATATATGTTTAAGATCACAATTCAGGAAATTGTGTCCTTGATAATGTTAGCCAAGGGAATTGGCTATTGCTCCATAATTCACTGAAGATAGTTAGAAAGAAAAAAAGAAGCATCCCATTTCTTGCACTCGATGTGAGGACATTACATTTTGCAGATTTCAACATAATATTGATTGGATATCTGCATGAATTTTTATATTTAGTAAGGCTAGGTCCAATGGAGGCAATCCATTTATTCATAGTAACTTCCCAACAGGAAAACTCTTCCAATCAAGCAAGTAAGCCAACCAAGGCAATTCGCCAATCAATTTGCGATCCAACTACGGACAAAAAACCACGCCCACAGGCTCGGCCAAACCGAGACACTCATGTGGCAGTACGCTAAAGAGTCTTAAAGAAATGAGACCATAATCAACACACAGCACTTCCTTCACCCTACCCCCTCTGCAACCCTGTAAAAGTACGACACTTGGCTCTAAAGAATAACTAAATTTGTTTCTCCATTATTTTATTTGTAATATACCTTCATTCCAGGCATCTGGACCCACTCAACAGCAGTTCCAGTAGCCTTTGAAAGAAACTCTGTTAAAGTCTCTTCTGCAATGGACAAAAGCCTGGAAAAACACAAAAAGTTGAAAATATTGCCACAAGCCACTCATAAACAGCAAAAACAAGATAAGAAAAGGACCCAACAACCATAATCCCACTGACCCTGCAGGACTAGCATCTCTTGGAGGATGCTGAGGTGTCAACTGGTGTTGACTACTCGTTACCACTGATTCACAACTGGTGTCTTTTGAAGCAAGCGTTGTCTACAAAACAAGAATCACACTTTAATCCTCAAGTTACCTAAAAACAATAGCTGTTTGATGAAATGAAAGAAGGAAGTTTCACTCCAATGATGGAAGGGAAATCTTACAGTTTGAGTTTGCTTGCGGAAGTAGCCATTTTCATATACCAGTTGAGAAACTTGTTTCTGCAATCTATCATTCTCTTCCATTAATAGCTTGTTCATTGCTGATAGCTTCCTATTCACACCCTGAAGCCTTGATGACTCTTTCCTCTGTTTTTCTCTACATCTATATAACTCAAGAAACAATAAATTATAGTTCATCTTAATTCCAAATTAATTGGGGTCACTATATGAATCCTTTACCTGGATTAACAACATCCCACAAGTCCTTACCCCTACCTTGCGGAGGTAGAGAGGTTGTTTCCGAAAAATCCTCCACTCACGCGTAGCAAATCAAAGTAGTTATGGAACAGGAAATACAGTAGTTAGGCAATACCTTCTATTCTGAAACCAAACTTTGATTTGCCTAGGCTCGATATGAGAGAGAATAGGGTATTCACGAATAAGCTGCTGGCGGCGCATTGAACTGGGCTTTGGACACTCATGATACAGCCTTTCAAGAGCTTCAACCTGCTCAGGTGTATAACGGACATACTTCCCGTTATCTTCAAGTGATTTACCATCCTTGCAGGCCATTGACATTATGATTTCTTACAATCCAAACACTCCTTGTTTACAGAGCTTTCTCAAGTCTTCAACAACAATTCAAACACTAGCACTTTCAGCTAATTGTGTTTCTATGAACAAACTACAACATCTTCATTTCTTGGTAATATTAAAAGGGGAGGTCCTAAAATCAAGATTCTTGATGTGGAAACAAGCAATACCAAAACGAAACGGCGTTTATCCTCAGCCTCAAGCACTAGAAAACATGTATCTCTCGATTTCAGAGCTCCCAAGAACAAAACATGCAATTTTCACAATTACCAACATCAACTAAACATACATTATTGACCATTACGAATATCAACTAAATACACCATTATTTCATAAAGATCACTTCTTTTATCGATACCCACTAATATAAAGACTTGTAACTTTCATGTCCTATTCCATCCACTTGCAAAACAGTAAAGTACCAACTTTTGGATTCTGAAACAAGATTAAACATGGGTATCTACAAAAACTAAAAAAGATCCAATCTTTAAGCCTTGGAAAGCATAATAAGCAAACCTCAGAAACCAATTTTCCAACTTTTTCACTTCTTTCCACGTTTCAGCATCTTTAAGGGTTCCACAGAAGAAAGCAATTTTTACCCAAGAAAGAAGATAGTAGTAGCTAGATTAATTAGGAAAGGAATTCAACGAAAGAACAGATCTTGAATGATGAAAACAATGGGCGGATATGTTAGAAAAAGGTAACTGAAACTTGGGAAAAATGCTGTATATTTGACAAGTAACAGAGAGAGAGGGTGGATAATGTGATGGTTTTTGTTTGGATTAGGAAAGTGGCTTTGAGCTGTCAAAGGTGTGGTTCGTTACCTTTTCTTTTCATCTTTTGAGGCTACAATCCCCCTACTCTACTAGTCTACTACTGTGTGTGTGAGAGAGAGACATTTTGCTGACTGCAGAGCTGCACCAGATATGGAATATCTCCGATACAGACGTCGCTGTGCCGCTTCAAATTATTTTTAAGATGATTTTGACATCTAGTAGATCAATTATATTTGAATTTCACGAGTTACAAATACATTTTAGAGTTCAAAATCTATTTAAGTTACAAATAGATAAAAATTAATCATATTTTAAAATATAAACAAAATAGATTCAATAATAAAAAAAAGTTGTTTGTTAAAAAATTCAAATGGCACAAATTAAAACTGCTAATGTCTTGATTTTGATATAAAATAATAAAAACGAATTCTACTTTATAAAATGCATAAAGTGGAAGTTTTTCTTTAACTTTGTAAGAAAAGTTTACTTTATCAAACTTTTTATTTTCTTTCTTAAATTTTCATAACCTTAGTTTCCAACTGACAATGCAACAATTCGATCACATATTAAAAATTTGAAGGTTGATTCAAATGTTGAGTGAACATATGTATTTGCATATTATATTTTTTACTTATTTATGGATAATTAACTAAATGGAGAATATAGAGGGTGAGAGGAAAGAAGTCATGCATCCAAACTCTAATTAATAATGAGAATCTTAATGATTAATCAATAACAGTTTTTAAGAAAATATAATTAAAGCTAAAATAACATAACTTACAAATTCATATTAGTTTTATTTGTAATTTTCTTTTTTTCAAAAAATAATGTGAACTTAAACCAATCTGAAATGGAATATTTTTAGATTCAATGGACCTTCAAATTTTAATGTGTGATCACATTATTGAACTATCGAGTTGGGAACTAGTATTGGGTAGTGAAATTTGAAGAAGAAAGTGAAAATTTTGTAAAGTAAATTTTTCTTATAAAGTGAAATAAAAATGGACACTTTATAAAGTGAAAGAAAATTTTTGATTAAAGATAAAGTATTACTTACTACTGCACCATAATCCATATTAATTTCTTCAAATGATTCGTCATTTTTCAATTACTAATTACTCTCTCTCTCTCTCCATCTAAATTAAGTGGTACTGTTTAATTTAACATTAAAAATGTTAATCTAAAATATTCATTTATCATTTGTGTAGTTATAAACAATTTTGTTTAAAAAGGTAATTTTAAAATTACTTCTACTTTGATTCGACATAAAAGTTAAAGAAAATGATCCTAAATTAAAGATTAAAAAATATTATTTAATTTTATGATCTTAAACATGTTACGTGCAAAATTAAAACTAAAGAATCTATCTACCTATATCTATCTATACTATAGTAAAAGCATGAACACCTTAGAAATGTTGTTTGAATTTTTTTGCCCTTGGTTAAAAATCTCTCTTTTATCTAGTATCTTTTACTTTTGGGGCTTAATTGACATTTTTGAGAAGAGGGTCTTCTGGAAACAACCTCTCTATCTTTATAAAGTAGTGGTAAAATTTAGATACATTTTATCCTCCCTAGACCTCACTTGTGGGCTTCTACTGGGTATGTTGTTGTAGTATTAAAAGTCTCTGCTTTAGACAAAATCATTTTTTCCTATTTTTCTCTAATTATTATTTAATCTTTTATTTATTAAGTTTCAAGATTCACTTTTATATTAGAATTATTTATATTTAGAATTCTCCTTTAATTTAGGACTATTATATGTAAATAATTAACAAAATATTATTATGTTAGAAACATTACACTACTCCTTTCATATTTTGGACTCTTTTGTTACATTAAATTTTATCAATTAATTATTTAACTTTGAAACTGTTCAACTCTAAATTATTACTCTTTGTATTCAATAACTATTAACATATCTATATTGTAACTAATTAAATTAATTTTCTCATCTTTGCTATACCCACAGTAGATTAAACTATAGCATTAAACTAATAATATTTATTTAATTTTATATATAAATATTATATTTATTTAATCCTAAACAGTATTTATGTATGATTTTTACATAAAATAGTTCTTTCACCTTTCCCTTCGGGACCCTCCGCGTTAGCGGAGGTATCTTGCTCCCTTCTCCGCGTTTGCAGATGGCACCTCTGTGTTCGTGGAGGTCAGTGTTCCCTTGGTCACCACGTTCGCAGATTTCTATCCGCATTCACGGATCTCTATCCGTGTTCGCAGAGTATATTTTCGCCTGTGACAATTTAATATATCGTGAAAATACCATTTTTACTCCATTTTTCAATTTTTCAAGCTTTGTGAGGCGATTTTTGAAGAGAATTTTTGGAGAAAACATTTTGGTAAGCGTTTCTGACATCAAAATGATTAATTTCCATTACTTTGATTTTGACTTTGTCTAGAATTTCATGATTTTGAATGTTGAAAATTGGGGATTTCATGTCTTTGAATTGAAAACTTTAATTGTTGATTTCTCCCTTAATTTGAACTCAATTTTAGTGGGATTTTCACCCATGAACTCCTTTTCTAGCGGAGAATCATAATTTTGAGCAAATCTCCAGATTAGGGAACTTCAGAATTTAGTCCTAATTTTGATCATTTTGCCCCTAATCCTAATTCATGCCAATATGAGTATCAAAATTCATCTATTCTATTCTTGATAGTGGTTGGTTGATTTGGAGCTAGTTTAGAGGTTGAGTTGTGTCACGCCTCGGGAGGGTACCCTTGGCGTGGCCGACACTTGCAGAACCATTACTGATTTCCCAAGAGAAGCACCTGGCCTCATCATCACATCAACTCAACACCGAAAGTCGATTACTGTTCGTTGAAGCCCATGTCCTGCATTTCCCCACTACTGCTTGCTCCAAACGAGGATGCCGCTCTCATCTCCCCACAACAACCTTCATCCTTGGTCTCCAAACGAAACTGTGGTGGCGATACTGATGACCACTTCTCCAAATTGAGTGATTCCCTACGGAGTGCATGTGTAAGAGCATCTTTTACAAACTAAATGATTAGTGTGAGGTAGAACAGATGATTTGTCAATTGATTCCTCTAGAGAAGAGGACTCCGCTAGCATGAAAACCCTCCGGGGATAGAAAGATTTCTTTTTTTTTTTAAGACAAACCTCAGGAGACGCAGGTAGAAAGCAAGGAAATGTCACCTACAAAAGGGTTTTTCCTCAAAACAACAATTTTGGAGGGAGAGAAATGTCCACTTTTTTCAAAGTATACGTCTTTTCATCCAGCGTAAAGAAAAGGGCCTCATATTAAGATTTTCATAATACTAATTTCAGTTAATAAGAATTATTCAAATAAAATAATATTCGATTAATATTTTAAGGCGAATCCAAAAAGCATACTATAAAAATAAAAAGAAACATAAGAATTACTATATGATTCAAGTTTTAAAATGTTAATGAATTAAATTAAACTTAGATACTGATCAAAATTGACATATGGAGATGATCTCTGATTGATTTGATAAATATTTTATATATAAGTAAATAATAAATAAATAATAATATAGTTTCAATCTAATGTCTTTGAATAATCAAATTTTAATAACTGATAAGTTCTTAGTGATGTTTTCAAGGAGATAGGTTTGCTTCTTTTTACTTTTTTGTTTTCCTATTTTAATTTTTTTTCACTAGTGGACATGATAATTTGGTCAAACTCAAATAGTAATTTATAATTTACTTTCAAGATTAATTTTCTTTTCTTTGTTGAAGTAGAAGAACTAATTAATTAAAGAAGGAAAAGAGGAATTTATACATTTTAACGTCAAATATTGATAATGCAGACCCTCATTATGTAATAAATACTCTTTTTAATTGAGTGAACTGAAAATGAAATTTGTTTCATTTAATTATAAAAGAATGTATTCAAAGATTGATAAATAAGTATAATCTTCTCACCATCATGCATTAATTTTTGGTCCTTTAAATCATTTTTCAACAATACCAGTCTTAACTCATCAATTGAATCATCAAAGATAAACACTCCAAGTAACTCACGAGTACTTACTAGTGAATATCCCCTCCCTCTCCCACTCTCCCCAAAAAATGGATTGACATGAATTCTTTGAAAGTTCGAATCCTCAGGAGCTCAGGCTTGACATGTTTGGTGCATCACCTCACGATAATCATGAAGTTATAGCACAAGTTGATCGATGGACTCCTTAAGAGAAACAATATTTTGAAAATGCTTTTTCTAGATACAATAATATGGGTTCTTATATTTTTTTCAAATTTGTTACTTCAAAGTTTTCCCATAAGTCCTTAAAGAAAATAAAAAATTAGCACATCAAAGAAGTTGAAATGACGAATTCTACAAACGGCAATGATGTTGTTGTTGTTACTGATGATGACCATCAGCAGTATAACCAAGTGATAGAGAAAGATAATTCACTAGTCAATGACGTGCTGCCTTAAGTTGAAAATAGTCATTCACGTTGCCGATGAAGGAAAATTCCATGGACTGAAAGAGAACAACAGTAATAAAATGTAATTCTCTCTCTTTTTAGCTTTTTTTTTTTGTAAAAAAGTTATGACTATCTTTTACGTAAACAACTATTTCAAAACTTTTATTTTTATGTTTTCACACATAATTACATGTTTTTTTTCTGCATGTTAGATTTGATTATTTTTTTTTAATATATAGTTTTGAGTTTCGTTGTTTTGCTTCTTGCATGGTGAGGTTTTAAGTTCTTTTATTACTCCACCCTTCCTACACACACACTTGACCTCTTCACTTGTTCTTAAAATAAATATTTTTGATAATTTAGATATATATACATTAATTAAAAGAAATATTCTTTCCATCAAGAATTTTGATTGTTGTTTTGCAATTCAATTTTGATGTATAGCGAAAGTCTACTCCTCATTTTCGATGAATCTTGAAATAAAATAAGTCATCTGTTGCAACATGTAAAAACTGAATTTAGCTTGTGGATGGATATAGACTTAAAATTTTTGAATTCATTTTTGGCTATAAATTAGATTCCAATTTACTCCTTTTTCAATAATTTTTAACCACGTGGCATGATATATGTAGGTTGTTTCTTGTTGGATTGAACAATTTAGGAAAGGAGATTGGAAGAGCATCTGAAGGTACTGTGTTGTTTCGAAGACACCAACTCAAGTGGCTAGTCATACTCAAAAGTACTTCTGTCATCGAAGCAATCAAACTTCGATGGATCATTATTGCCCTAGCATTAATGGCATTCAAACTGTCAACCTTACTCCTAAGAGGAAAACAACATCTCCTCCTAAGATCATTAATAACATACTTGCTTACAATAACAATTGTCAAGTTGAATCTTCATCAATGCCTTTTCATTATTCTGATTATTACTTTTTTGGTGGTCCATCTTTTAACAACTCCAATACGAATTTTGGGAGATACCATCGAAGTGAAGCATCTAGCAGCAACTCATTTGTCCTGGAACAAAACAACAAACTCCAAAGGCCAAAGTCACCTAATCCTTTTCTTTCAATGTACCTATCTTCTACTAGGGGGAATAATCTCCAAGTCTAAATGAAAAAGAGCATCTATATTACTATACAAGAGAGCAAACATTTAGCTACAGGAATAAATTAGCTAAATTGACAAAATTCCTAGCTAAATTCGATGCTAATGATGTAATTAGCTTGAAATTTGAGTTTTCTAGTTAAAATCAGTATCTTTTTTATTGTGTTCTAGTTTTGGAGTAAGCAAAAGTGGATTTTAAGTTTTTTTTTTAATTTTTTTTTATGTTTGAAGATAGGGAAGTTCAATGTTTTAATATGTTGTCAAGACATAATATAATGTTTGAACTCTTTTAATAGTATGAATAAAATATGAAACTAAAAAATTTTGGTGTTGCTCTCACAAGTCAAAAAAAGTAAAACTTGGACAATAGTTCCAAAACAAAATGAGCTTTCTCTTATGATTTTTATCTCTATATACCCGCTATATCAAATAATTTATAAAGATAATGATATTATATACGGTATAGAGTAGGAATACATCACATAAAATAATTATGTCACAAATAAATGATGAATTTGATGTGATTGTGGGTATGAACTGACTAGTATTTGTAATAACCTCGAAGGTCATTTCTGATATTTTCGATCAAATTACCATTTTGTCCTTCCCAAAGGTTGCCTTGGGTCATTTTTGATAAGTCCAAAAGTCAAATTTTAAAAATATCATAAAAAGTTGGAGTTTTGCAAAAGAAAGAATTTTAAAAGGCCTTAAGTTGAGAATTTTGAGTTTCGAAGTCATTTCGAGTTTCGTACATCAGAATTCAATTTCATTAGCTCTAGAATACCAAATCTAGTCTAGATGAACTTGCAGAACTGAATTTGGAGTTAAAATGGAGATTCAAGGCCCAAAGTTGTATTTTCAGTTCATATCGGGTCATAGGTTTGACAATGCGATCTCTGCAACTCCAAAGCTATTTTCGTCTGCTGTGCGTAGCTTCAGTAACTGGGTCTCCATCTGTTTCCTCTTTCAGGTTTTTGGTTGACTCCAGTATCAACGCCAGGAGATCCTTCCATACTTCATTGCTAAGACTCGCATAAATTGCTTGCTAGAAGTTCGCGACACCAACTATTTCAGAGGAAGAAGACGTAACTTCTTTGCACAGTTTTGTTTGGGTCTTTTGCTTCGATTTGACATTTTGCACAGCTTCGATATTCCAACAGTCCAGGTTCACTCGTTCCTCCTTTCTCTGTACTTCTTGATTTAGGTAGTTGTATTAGATTTTGGGCTTCAAAATTCTTGTTATTGATTCCTCCTTTCTCTGTACTTCTTATGCTGATTACTGTTACAATTCATTTTTCATATTTTGTGAGCTTCAAAATTCCTGTTACTGCTTTGGCCTATATTCAAATTTTTGATAGTACTTGCATTAGATTTTTTTGTACTTTTGAATATTTTTGTGTGTAGTTACTTGCATTAGATTTTGGGCTTCGAAATTCTTGTTACTATTTCCTCCTTTCTCTGCACTTCTTGATTTTTTTGGATAGATATTTGCATAAGATTTTGTGGGCTGTCTCCTTGTTGTATTTAAAATTTTCTTGTGCTGATTACTGTTGAAGTTCATTTTTCATATTTTGTGAGCTTCGAAATTCTTGTTACTATTTGACCTGTATTCAAGTTTTTGATATTAATATTTTTTTGGAGTTCATATTATTACATATTGATTACTATACATTATTTCTATCGTTTATTCGATGTTCCATATATTATTGTATCGTTACATTATCGAGTTGGTGAGATTGTATCTTGTTGATCTTTGTAGCTTAGTGAGTACGAATCTTGTTACTATTATTGTAAATTGTTGTATACAGATTGCTGGATAGTTCTTGTTGTTACATATTACTTAGAGTATTGTTTGTTGGTATCTTCGTGTTGTTGGTAGCTTTTATTGTTGGTTTATTGTTTTACTTGTATATTCGCTAGATTGTATTTTTTGGATCTTTATAGCTTAGAGAGTTATTAGTCCTTAGTTTAGTGTCGTTAGGATCTCATGGTGGACTAGGGTCATGTCATTGGTTGGGGTCGACGGTTAGGGATAAGGGTGGTAAGAGAGGCACATGTTTATTCAAGTTAAGGGTAGGGTCATGGAATATAGGATCACTTATAGGAAATTCATAAAGCTAGTGAAGTGTCTTAAGAGGAGACATATTAATATTGCATGTGTTCTGGAGACCAAGTGGGTAGGTACCAAGGCTCGGGACGTAGATGGATATAAGTTATGGACTTGGGTGGTGCTAGGGATAGAAATGGTGTGAGCATCGTAGTAGACGAGGACCTTAGGGACTATGTGGTTGATGTTAGGAGATAGGGTTAATGATAGAATGATGTTTATCAAACTCATGGATGGTGGGCATGTGATGAATGTAGTTAGTGCTTATGCACCATAAGTATGCCTAGATGAGGAAGTCAAAAGGATATTTTGGGAAGATCTAGAGGAGGTTGTGCGAGGCATACTAGAGACAGAAAAAAATCTTCATTGGGGGTGACTTTAATGGGCATATCGGGGCAACCGCTAGCAGGTTTGAAGATGTTCACGGAGGCTGTGGTTGAAGGGAGAGGAATGGAGGTGGCATGTCTCTTTTGGATTTTGCCAAATCATTTGAGTTAGTTATTGCTAACTCATGTTTCCCAAAGAGGGAAAACCACTTGATCACCTTCCATAGCACGATAGCTAAGACTCAGATAGATTACCTACTTCTCTTAAGGGCGATAGAAGTGAATGTATGAATTGCAAGGTTATTCCGAGTGAAATTAATTCAACTGAACATAGGCTTCTAGTGATGGAATTAGAGATCAAGAGAAAAAAGAAGAAGAAGGTTATTTATGCCTAATCGAGGATTAGATAGGGATGCCTTACTCCTGCCCTTTCTCGAAAGATGGAAGAAATGTTGAGAAACTTAGAGGCTTGGAGTAGTGGTGGAAATGTGAACAGTATATAGGACACTACTATTGATTGCATTAGAAAGATAGCTACCGAGGTACTAGGGATTTCGAGAGGGACCTTTGGTGGACTTCAGGGCGATTTGTGGTGGAATAACGAAGTTCAGGGCAAAGTGAAAGATAAAAAGGTTGCTTACACGAAGTCGTTGGAGTGTAGGGATGAAGATGAAAAGCAAAAGCTTAAAGAGAAATATAAGATGACTAAGTCAGAAGCAAAGATGGAGGTGACAAGTGCTAAGATAACTGTGTTTGAGCGCCTATATGAGGAGCTAAGTGATAAAGGTGGGGACAAATGTCACGCCCCAAGTCCGGTCAGGGCGGACCGGCACCCGTTGCCGATAAGGCTCGGGAGAACCAACCTGTAACG
>JAABOM020000012.1:17583777-17598330 GCA_011800125.2 Solanum clarkiae | reverse complement strand
AAAATAAAATAAAATGGTATATTTGAGTCTATTTTCTATTAGAAATATAGAGGATGGAGAACATCCCTCTTCCCCCCCCCCCCCCCAAAAAAAAAAATAAAAAATTTTAGAAAAAAATTTCTTATTTTAAATTTTTGGCTTTGAAAGGAGTGTTTTTTTTAACCCCACCCACCCCTTTTCTTTCTCTTATGAATGAACCTTTTAAGTACCCATTTTTAAATGGGTAATATGAGTTTGACACTTTGACTCACTCTTTACCCATTTTAAACAAGTTGGATACCCAACTCATTTAAGATGAGTAATTTGAATGGGTACCCCATATAAATTACCCATACTTCCACCCTTAATTGTAGGTTTATTAAAGTGGTGGAGGTTAAGTGCGCTATTAGTAGGATAAATAAGAGAAGATGATTGGACTAGATCAGATTCTGGTGGAGTTTTTGAAGAGCATAGATAGGAAAAGTATGGAGTGGTTAAATGAGTTGTTTAGTGTCGTCATTTTTAAGATGACAATAATGCTCGAAGAATAGAGGTGGAGTACAATGGTTTCGTTATACAAGAATAAGGGTGATATCTAAATCTGTAACAATTATAAGGCTATCAAGTTGCTACGCTACACTATGAAAGTTTGGGAGAGGGTGGTGAAGATGTGGGTGAGGAGAGATGTGTCCATTTTGAGAACCAATTTGAATTCATGGCATGGACATTGAGTACAAAAGCTATCCATCTTGTGAGGAGACTAGCGGAAAAATACAAGGAAAGGAATAGGGACTCATATATGGTGTTTATTGACCTTGAAAAGTCTTACGATGAAGTTTAAGGGAAGTCCTTTGGAGATATCGGGAGGCTAGAAGTATACTAGTGGTTAAATTAGGGCGATAAATGTTATGTATGATGGATCCAAGACTTGTGATAGAACAATGGGAGGAGACTCGATCACTTTCCGAATGAGATGAGGTTGGGCTAAGGATTGATGTACACTTAGTTCGTTTCTATTTACCTTGGTGATGGGATGAATTGACAAGGGTAAAAAGGTGATTTTTTTGGTCAAATTATAACAACTTTTAAGCTAAGAAATAAAAAGTTGTGGTGGGGGAGGGGTGTTGCTTTTAACTTTTAACTTATTTTAAGCAAATTTTAACTTTTTTAAGCTATTTTAAAAATTGCCAAACACTTTTATAAGCTAAAAAGAGTTTAAAAGCAAGTTTGACCAGCTTTTAAGTTAAGCCAAGCGGGCTCTTATTCTTAATATCAAATATTAGACTTATTCTTGTTATGTCTTGCTTTTGATTTCTATCATCAGTTGTTGTTTATTGTGTTTTGATTATTGCACTATTTTGTTATTACTATTTCCTTATTAGTTGCTATATTTTCTTTAGTGTCGTTTTTCCTTTTCATACCTACTTTGATTTGTTGTACTCGAGTCAAGGGTCCTTTGGAAACAACTGCACTACCTCCACAAAGTAGGGGCAAGATTTGCGTATACTCTATCTTCTCCTATCACGCTATGGGAGGGTACCCTAGGCGTGACCGGTACTCGAAAACCATTGTTGGAGCCCGTTTGATTTAGCTAAAAAAATAGCTTTTAAAAAGTACTTTAAAAGCACTTTTTAAAGTGCTGAAATTTATTTGAAAAATAAGCAATTATGTGTTTGGATAAAAGTGCTATAGCTGAAAAAAAGTTATTGATGTGTTTGACACATAAGTGCTGTTAAGCACCTTTTTAATTAAAAATGTTTGAAATACCCTTCAAGCTGTTAATATTATAAAAACTGATCACTTTAAGATTTTTCTGTCTAAGAAAATAAAATAAATTTATATTTTAATTCAATATCAATATAAAACTTATTATTCAAGTAAATTTTATATACACAATTTAAGATGAAGTTTTGCAGTACCCAATTCTTTAAATAAGAAGAAAAGTTGGACTAGTAACAATTTTGCAATAAAAACTAAGGAAAAATAAAAGAAATAGTGAAACTTACATTAATGACAGCAGAGGAAGAGAACCCAAGCTTTGTCAAGAGAGCGCGCGGTGAAACGACTGTGGTTTGAATTGAAATAATGAGACGGGAGAAAGTAGTTAGGGTTACTTCAGTTAAGGATATTTTTGGGAATATGAAAAAATATTTAGGGTAAAAAGGTAATTGTTTTGGTCAAACTATAACAACTTTTAAGCTAAAAATAAAAAGTTGGGGGAGTGGTACTTTTAACTTTTAACTTATTTTAAGAAAATTTTAACTTTCTTTAAGCTGTTTTGAAAATTGCCACACACTTTTATAAGCTAAAATGAGCTTAAAAGCATGTTTGATCAGTTTTTAAGCTAAGCCAAAGGGGCTCTTGGTTCCTAAGCGAACCACTTGACTCGATCACTCATTTAAGCAACAACATAGTGACCCAGTTTAAATATATATGAGGAACTTCTTAGTGGGCTATTCAACCCACAACTCAGAGAAATAATGGTATTTAACAAACAAATCAATCAACTCAATGTCATAAGAAATAGTTCTGAAAGGAACAAGTTTCAAATGCAAAACATCAGCTCTAAACCATTATTGTTTATAAAGCCTCTATCTCTAAACATCTAGATGGTGTCAATAACAGGTTCATGGCTACCTCAAGAGAAGAAATACTCTAGAAACAATAAATGACATAAATAGAACACCTTTGGAAGCAGCTATCAGAAATGGGATGGATCTTCAACGAAGTGCCTGTTGATGATCTCTTACATCTGTATCTCTATCAAACAATGCAACGCCAAATGGTATCAATATATGAAATGTACGGTATGTAAAATAACTCAATAGAACAATACCCAAGAATGACAAGAATGAACCTCCACTCAACGATCAACTCAACTCGGTAAAACATGCAAGTTCAAGAATAAAATTATGCTTTGAAAATAAACTCAATAATACGCAACTGATGCCAAATCAAACCAATCAGTAAGTGAGAGTTTCTCTAGCCGACAACAATCACCTATGAGTGAGGGATGATACAGTGAAACGATGTCGTTGCCACATCCATTCAATACCTTGCCAGGGTAAAGGACATCACAATCAATGGATCCACAATCAAAGTCCTCATCTAGGACAACTGAGAAAACATCCGACTTTAATAGTTTGATCCTTTCTTAAGCTAGCTACATATTTTATGGGGTTTGAGGTTATTTGACTCTTTCCAAATCAATGCTCAATACTACTCCGAAAAATCAAGTCATTTTGCTCATATATATCAAGTGAGTATATTACTTCGAAAACATCTCATCTAGTCTCATTGGACTATTATCAGTTCAATCTCATTTCAATCATCAAATCTTTCTTTTAAAAATAGAGAAAATATACTTTCAAACTCTTCCAAAACTAATCAAAACTTTCTCAAAGCATCATGTGCTCAAAACTCATGTTTGTTTAGACTCAGTAAAATATGTTTTAAATTGGTTAAAAAAACATCTTTGCTCAACACTAAAAAACAATCATCAATTTCAATTTGAAATAATGCATAGTAAAAATTATGTTGGCTCAATTTGGGTTCGCGAGAATGTAGCCATGAACAACAATTTTAAGAATTAAAGTATAGAAATAACCATAATCTGAGTGCATTTAATAAGACTCAAAAGACGAGGAATTAACTCAATTCGGAAATCAAGACAATTAGGGCTCAACTCAACTCAGTACTCCACTCAATCTCATTCAAAATATTTACAATTCATGATTTCAAATTCTATCAAAGTGTAAAATATCAAATGCAATACTCAATTAGGGTTCATGTAAATGAAGCATGAACATGCATCTCAAGTCAAATACTCAACTCATGAACATCATTAGTATGTATTTAATTTATACAAGAAACACAGTAAAATAATAATAGACAATTCTAAGAATTCAATTCAAAGAACTCGGGAAACTTGAACTCCATCTCAACTCAAAACAATAGAAGTGGAAGGAGCACGTGGATGAACTCAGTCTGACGTTGTGTTAGCCTTACATATCTTGAATGAAACTGAAGATTTGACTTGATCCTCTTGAACCCTAGTCCCTTCTTTTCTCCCCATTCACTGTTCTCAAAGTCTACGCATGTTAATGATGGAAAAATAACATTTAGGAACTAGTATGGGGTCAGTTTCAACCTCAAAATGATGTTGGTTAGGTGTAGGAGGGTTGGGGAGAAGACCGGAAAGCTCCTCATTAAAACTGAGATCGGGCTAAAAATTTGGCGTGTCATGAAACAAGTTAGTGCCGCGGACTACTTCCGCCACAATTCATTTTTTATGAAAATTTTCGACATTGATTTTTGAACCAGGATTGACCATGTCCACGACGGGGACAGGTCGCGTATTCTTCTAGTTAAGCAATCAAAAAATTATCTTTTGAATTCCTTGGCCGAAAATTCCACCAAAACCATTTTTGTACTTATTTTTGAGCCCTTTTGATTCCTCGGCTTGGTCTTATCAATAATGACTTGGGGAATGATTGGTGAAAGTTTCCAGAATCTTTTGAACTTTCCTTGATTGTCACATGATGAATTATGTGCACTTTTATATCCAAAGATTACTTGGGATCATAGTATATTAGCTTTGTAAGTGTGTGTGAGAGAGAAATGCTGCCGTTATCTGATTAATAAAAAAGATAGCCGCTGCAGATGTCAAACTGTTATATCCTATTTTCAGGGACTGCCATGCCATCTCTACTTTGATCTGGAGTTCAACAAGAGAGAAAATGTGGATAAAAATGAAGATGAAATGGTTGACCTTCTTTTACAGGTCATCTTTGATGCAGTCAAGGAAAAATACAGTCTTGAAGGAAACAATGATTGGGTTGTGGAGCTCGATTCCTCCAATGGAGGTAGGATGTTTACTGGACAGTTTTATCTAGCATTTCATCTGTATGTTGCCGATATGATCTGTAGGTATGCATGTTTATATTATTGTTTATCTATATGTATTTTATTGGTGAACAACCAGCCCGTTGACTCCCGCTATTGCACAAGTACTTTTCTCACCATAGTCTAGTGCATGGTGTGAAAATGCTCGTCCACTCATTTCTTTGGTAATAAGCCAGAATATCTGGTATGAAAGCCTAGTAAAGTGTTATTTTTTTAAAAAAGTTCAGCTCATGTTTATGCAATTGAAATTAGGATTTCAGTGACCAATATGGCCAAGAGAACTTGTTTGACTAAAGTGGAACACTGGGATGGGTTGTGATGCACCTAATGTCACTATAATATTTGTCCTCTTGCTCGTCCCTTGCTCTGACTTGCTTTATTACCTGCATCATTATTTGGTGACTAATGAATACTCTGTGAAACAGAAAGAAAATGAGAGGAACTCAACTTAATTATTACCTCGTTATGGCCAATATGAAATTAGGATTCCAGTGGCCAATATGGCCAAGAGAACTTATTTGACTAAAGTGGAACACTGGGATGGGTTGTGATGCACCTATGTGTCACTATAATATTTATCCTCTTGCTCGTCCCTTGCTCTAACTTGCTTTATTACCGGCATCATTATTTGGCGACTAATGAATACTCCGTGAAACAGAAAGAAAATGAGAGGAACTCAACTTGATTATTACCTCAAGGTTTTGGGATTTAATATCTACATTTACATGTCCTAAAAAGGAAAGAAAATCAATACCTAATTACAATTGAGTAAATTAAGTACCTACTGTAATTACACATATTCTAGAATATTCACAAAGATCCAACACTCCCCGCAAACTAGTGCATACAAATTATATGCACCAGACTTGCTATATATAACTTATTCTAAGATCGGTTAGGGACTTGATGAATATGTCTGCACGCTTATCATTTGACTGCACATAGACATCTTCACGATGTGCTTATCATTAAATATTGGTAGGATGAAGTTTGAAGTTTGAATTTTGAATTACGGAGTAGGTAGTAAGACAATTCTTAATAAAAAATTCAAGGCTAAACGTTTTTATGTTTATTTAATAGAAATTTCAAACACATTGATACTATCACAAGAAGATCACCTAATCTATAAAACTATCGTCTAGGAAGGATTCTGTTTGATTAGACCTCTAAATAGCTAATTTGCAACTCTAAATTAAAGTAAGAATTAAAAAGAATACATTAATCAATGATTCACACATTTTGAGTTAATTTGGGTCATTCTCGTAACTTCTTCTATGTCAACAAGAGGTGCTGGTCCTATCTGATCATCGTCTGACCTCTACTTGCCAACAATTTTCAAGTATCTTCGTCCTTCAGTTCATATAAATCTTTATCCACGTCCTTGATTTCTTTGCTCTGATCTAATCTAATCTCTGAAACATATTAGAACTTCCAAAACATTGTTAGTTAATGAGTGACAGGTGTATCCTAGTTGCTGCCTTGCTTGGCTAAATACGCTCTGTGATGCAACAGTTGAAATTGACGCATCAATCACATCTTGAGCTATTGCTGCAAGAAGAAGAAACTGCTTTGTGTTGCCATTACAACAACAACAACATACCTAGTGGAATCCCATAAGTGGGGTTTGGGGAGGGTAGAATGTACGCAGACCTTACCGCTACCTCACAAAGGTAGAGAGGCTGATTCCTGGAAATTTGTGTTGCCATTGAAATGGAAAAAACCCTTCTTTGGCTTGGTCACCTTTTGCAAGTAGAATTGGAGCTCATCAATGGTCCTGCCACTATGATTGATAAGTAGAAAAAGTATCCTGGATAGAGAAATTAGCAGCAGTTTTCGTCATCATATGAATAACAATATTTGTGTCACTGCAGTAGAGATATCAAACTATATTTGCATAATAGTGTATTATTATTGCGAATGTGTGTTTAGAGTAGCCATACAAGTCATAACACACGGGGTTTCAGTTGGTCCAATATTCATATATGTGTACAAACGTCTAAGTTTGAAGTTTCACTCATCTTATTAGAACGGTTTAAAACAACACCAATTATTAGATAAATAGGGGAAACAGGATAGGAACATTTTTTTGGATTTTGCTATCATTTTTTTTCAATGACCTTTCTGTATCTGTCTTTGCTCTTCAATTGATAGAGTAAAATAAGAAATTTTAGCCATATGAAGTAAAACATTAGCAACATTAGGGGTAATACGATTAAGAAAATTTAACATTAGCCACATAAAATTTACATATAAGTTTCACAACTTTGTCAATGGTGTCCAAATTTCAATAGTTAACATACGACTTGGATCAGTACCGTGAGTGTTAACAACTTTAGTTATAGGCAGTCTATATTTGTGACAGCATTTCAAGAATATATATGTATAGTTTCACCTAGAAGCAACTTCTTCAGGCATGTATCTAGGGGTAAGACCATATACATTGCACTTATCCATAATTCCTCAACTCTAGAAGCTTTTTTTATTTTTTGAGAAGGTGGTTCTAGAAGCTCTATTATTTTTTGGAATAACACCAACTCTTCTTCTTACTGGAGTAGTCTTAGGTTTAAATAATTCAAGGCCGCTTTTGACAGTTAAATTATAAATATGACATGCACACTTAACGTGAAAGATGTCATCAAGTGGTAGGTGCATGGATCAGATATAGAAAACAAAGAAAATCTGGGCTCTGTTTTCTTGAAACATTAAAACGATCTTGAAAAAGATTACATGAAATCAGGGACAAAAAAGGTTCAAAAGACATTCACAATACTTTTGGGATTTGGAATTGCCGTGGGCCTTTTGGCTTTCTCTTGTAGGATTCTTCCTTTTTTTAATAAATTATGGTTATTGACCATTTCGATTAGAAAAAACAGAACTCTTTGAGTGAGATTGTATTTGGCCTGTGGCTTTGATCTTCATCATACTTGAAAGCAATAATACGTTTCTGCCTTATAAAATTATCATCTATTAATGATATCTATTCATGTTATTGTCAAATAATAATTTCCATTAATATCATGATTCATGACCAATACCAGAAGAAACACAAATTCTACAAGAATGATTATTAAACTTATATTGTAAAAGCTTTTAAGTGCTCCAGAGGATGGCTTTTACCATAGTAAAATTCTCAGTATTAATAAATAGAAGTTCAAGTGACTTTTTCTTTTCCTATATGGGTCTGAGGCAAGGGAATCCACTATCTCCTTTCTTATGTATCCTAGCTATGGAGCAATTGAGCAATCTTATACAAACAGCAAGGGGCAGAGGTTGGGTCAGAGGATTTCCTGTGGGAGACAAAGCAAGAATTAACTTAGAGGTAACACATCTGCAATATGCAGATGACACTCTAGTGTTTTGTGGAGCCATAAGGGAGCAAATCTTGATTCTCGGAGTTATTTTTAATATTTTTTGAAGCTGTTTCTGGTTTGCATATAAACTGGATTAAAAGCTTAATATATCCAGTTAATACAGTTCCAAACATTAAGGATTTGGTAGAAAAGCTGGGGGTGGGGGAAGTGAGTGAGCTCCCAGCAACTTATCTGGGTATGTCTTTGGCGAATAGTGCGTTGGAATCTCTCCCTGCATATATGGTGTCGGGCTTCCCCACCCTACCTATTGTGACGAAAAGATGGAATGGAGGTGAATACAAGAAGCAATATCACTTAGTGAAATGGGAGGAACTACTTCAAAGCTAGAGATGAGGGGGTTTAAATATCAGAGAATCCAACACACAACAAGAGTTTGAGGATGAAGTGGTTATGAAAATTTGCATCTCTAGAAGAAGCTTTGTAAAAGGGTGTGATCAAAGCAAAATATGGCATGCATGATGGATTACAGAAGAGGCGACACTTCTTGTAATTGCAGTGTACAACAACAACATACCCAGTGGAATCCCTCAAGTGAGGTCTAGGGAGGGTAGAATGTACCCAGACCTTACCACTACCTCATAGAAGTAGAGAGGCTGTTTCCTGGGAACCCTCGTCTCAAAAACCCATAAGCAGAATAAACTAGATATGACAACAAGGAAAGAAAGGGAAAAGAAAGGGCGACTAAAAATGAAAAGCACATAGCAATATGTAAATACGATAAAAATTAAACACATATGATAGATAGCGACAAACATGATATAAACACGACTATTCTTGCTACCCTACTATACCCCATTGTAATTGCAATGTATCCATAAGGAATTGGCAACTTGTTGCTAACAAAACAAGTTGCAAGGTTGGAAATGGAGAGAAGGTGGCCTTCTAGAAAGATATAGGGTGTGGTCAATGGCCTCTGAAGCAGTTTTTCCCTGAGCTATACTACTTATGCTAGCTTCAGGATGCTACTGTGCAAGATTTATGGACATGACAAGATTGGAATCTCCATCTTAGAAGGAACCTCAATGACTGGGAAATGACCATGGAAGCAGATTTTCAGAATTCAATCCCTCAAAGCTTCAATCATACAATAGAGAAAGACAACTTGGTGTGGAAGGTGGGTAGTGAAGGTATTTACTTATGCCAACTTTAGGATGCTACTGTGGAAGATTGATGGACATGACAAGGTTGGAAACTCCATCTTAGAAGGATCCTTCATAACAGGGAAATGACCATGGTTGTAGATTTTTAGAATTCAATCCCTCTGAACTTCAACAGTCTTGATAGGAGCAAATACACATGAGATCAGGTGGCCATGGAGAATGATCTGGAAGACCAAAGTGCTATATAAGGTAAACTATTACGTGGGTTTTGGCAAAGGAAGCAGTTCTCACTTGTGAAAACCCAAACAAGAGGAAATTCAACCTCATCGCTAGATGCTACCCATGTGAAGGACAGGTAGGGACTGTCGATCATCTCGTCCTGCACTACAAATGGACAGACCAACTGTGGAAGATATTCATCCACAAGAGGAAGTTCTGGTGGGTGAAACCTTGGAGAATTAAGGAAGTGTCAAGAAGCTGGAGTGAGATGGAAACACAGTGAAAAAAGAGGAGATGTAGAATTTGGTCCCTGTATATAAATGGTGGACTATTTGAACAGAGAGGAATCAGAGGTGTTTTGAAGGCAAAAAGAGCAATATACACAAGATCAACACAAACTGCTTCGGCCTTTATTATGTTTTGATGTAAACAAGTAGTTATAGATACACAAAAGATGTTCTTTATTCAAAATTTTGTAAGTTCCTCTTTCGACATCGTTATTCCAAGGTGGTTCTATTGGTCGGTCATGTCATATAGGCCCGATTGGACATCCAATTGCTTTGATTTGAGTTATCTAGAGAATGCAATGCCTTTGATGTATATCAAGAGGTGGAAAATCTCAATTCACTCAGAGAGGTGAATAGGGTCCTAATATAGATATGTAAAAAAGCAGGTCCAATTACACATATTCCTACTCCTAAATGGAATTTAATGATATAGGGGCACATATGTAAACATAGTATCTACTTAGATATGCCCGAATGGCCCCTTCTCATTATGAGAATGTATGTAACCCTATTTCAGCTTGGTTTGGTACGAAATGAACTTATAATTTAATGATTGAGTTCATGAAGACTAAAGATTGTTCATGAAGACTAAAGATATTAGCTCTTCAAGTACTTCTAGAAGTACCTTTAAATAAATGATTATGAACTCTTTGAATATTAGTGAGGAGATATGACAAAGAAGCAAAGGAAACATGTAGACAACCCAAAGCAATCAATTTTGCTAACTCCTCACGGTCCTTCATTCTATTGTATCTGTGGAATGCCTGTTCTTGGGTTTATGGTGGTTTGATCTATGTTGCTTGGACTCTTTAAAAATGTCGATGGGTGTTTGTTGCGTTCTTCAAAAGTAAAATTTTGAAGGATCCGACACAAGCGCGGCATCATTTTTGGAGAGTACAAGTGACATAGGTTTGATCAACGCCTAAAAACCAATAGCCTATTATAAAGGTGGTCTATCCTTCAAGTGTCTAGTTAGTGTGCCCATCCCTCCACTGCCACCTCTTGTGGAACCTTTTGGTCCCTTCAATTTCAGTAAAAAATTTCCAGACTCTGTTTCTCCTTCTATGGTTTGTCAACTTCGATAAAGGTGATCTATCTCGACTAATTGACTCTGCTCAACTCCATTAGTAGGTTTAGGTGGTGTATCAATTTAATAGTATTAGAAAAACCTCTTAAATTTCTTTCTCTGCTCCTATTAATGTTAGATTTACTAGCAAAACTATTAACCCAAACAAGTTTGTGCCCTTTTCTAATCAAATTCATTGTGCAAGTTCAAAATTAAAATAACAAATAGAAAAAAATAAAAATTAAATGTATGATAATTTTGAAAAACCAAGATAAGAGGAAGAAAGGGATCAAGTGTACGAAATTTCTGCTTTAAGTTGAATAGTTGACTCTGACAGTAGCACAATTACACTTGCTCATGGCTACTTTTGATTTATCAAATAAACCAAAATAATAATAAAATAATAGTTAAGAGAACTAATGGTTGCTAGCACTTTAAGAGGGAAAATGAGAAATTTGAGATGAAGATTAGAGAGTAAGAGAGTTGTGTGAGAAAAAGTGGAGAAGGGGGTGGGGGACTATTTGTAGGTTTTCTAAATGGATATTTAGGGGAGGGGTTATATTTTAAAGCATAAACCAAAAAAAGGCTAAAGTGCAAAACAGCCGGTTTGGACTGTTGGCCTAGGCACCCAATTAGAAATCTAATTTATCTTTTTTAAAAATTTAAAATAATAATAAATGTTACCGTTAAACTAGTTCGGTCTGATTCTCCAAAAAAAATAAAAAACCTAGGCTGGTCTGGTGGACCGATTCTATGGCTGATTAAACATTACCAGGTTTACCGGTTCCAGTCTACCAATTACCCAAATCAACTCGTGCAGGTCTGGTTCTTAGCGTAACCCAGCCTAACCTTGCCCCCTCTACCTATGCCAGTCCTGTCTAGGCGGAAATCGGCCCTCTATGTTGTTGTCCTTTACCTAGCTCTTATACCATGTGAAATGGAAGAGAGAAAGCGAGGAATTCAGCTCTGATTATTCCCTCAAACTATTGGGGGTTTAAATAACTACGATTACATGTCCTAAAAAGAGAAGGAAATTGATACCATAGAAGTAAATTAAGCTATATATACTATAATTACACATGTTCTAGCTAGAATATTTACCAAGATTCTAATTCTCTGTAATAGGCTTTTAGATTTTCATATTAAAGATTAACTCTCTTCAACACACCTTACTCTTGTAAAACTTGGGAACTCTTTCCTTATTTATTTCCCAAGCTTGATTACTCGCACCTTTTCATTAGATCTTATGCTGATTTCAATATCCCAGGATCTTACTGTTGATGCACACATATATAACTAAAGCAAAATCTTCATTTAGAACAAGCAACAGTTTTAGCAAATATGTTTATTTTGTAGATGAAGTTTCTATTGGTGGATCATATGGGGCACACAATTTGGTTAGAAACTGCAGTAATTAATAGTATATGGGAGAATATCACGTGATCTGATGCAGAATACTAATTTGCTATGTCAATAAGATTGTACTGCAACTTTTCTACGTTGTGGTAATCTATATTAATGTAAAGCTTTGCTGGCAGAAAAATTTTCTCGTCATTTAATAATCCGATTTCCAAAAGCTGCTTTCAAGGACAACTCGCATGCAGGTGCATTTGTTACTGAGGTATCACACACATCGATTCCTTCCACTCAGGTCCTGTTTAATTTCAACTATCACTTTGTGCAGGTCATAGTATTTGGGTGTCACTCGTCTCACTATTTTTTGAGTAATTCTTATGTCTAACAACGTGTGCGTTGCTCATATTTTTCGGAAGAATGCTACTACAAATGATTGTTCATTAACTTATCTTATTCTCAGATATGTTCAAGAATCAGTAGCATAAGTGAATGTGATGAAAGATTTAGAAAGCTTTTTGTTTCAAAGGATTCAAGCTCAACCGATATTCCATTTCAACTGTTTGTGGATAAAGCTGTCTACTCTAGAAATCGCTGCTTTCGCCTAGCCTTTTCATCTAAAGCAGGGAAGAGTTCTGTGCTTCTTCCAAGTGGACGTTTTAAGTGTAAGGACATGGTATGTAACTTTTTACTCTGATGGTGTTCATCACTAGGTTGATTATGTTGGTAGGTGACGTTTTGTCTTCTGCATAAATGATTTAGTCAATTAACTAGGTGATTGTGGTAACTTGTACTGTTATAGAATCTCAGATTTTAGCTATTAGATAGATTTATGGTAGTAAACGATGATGAGAAAAGATCTATAGTCTTTGAACTCAAATGCAGCTAAAGTTAAACACCATAACTACTAGGATCTTGCTAACATCTTATTTAATATGGTGGTAAATGTACATATCATCGCTCCACTTGCTTACTTCTAGAAGAATTCCACTAACATTTTCTGAAGGTAATCTAATAAAAGTCATGGATCTCATTAAAAACCTGTCACGCCCCGGGAGGGTACCCTTGGCGTGGCTGGCACTCGAAGACTATTGCTAGCCTCTGAGCGAACCACTTGGCCTCATCGTCACATCATACTCAATAGCGGAAGAAATAACTCAAATAGACACAATATTATTAATGAAAACTCACTCATAGTTTCAAAAGAACAAGGTTTGAAATTATACAATACTTTTAACAAATCACTCACTCAATGTCTATGAAGCCTCTACTCAACAATCCAGATGGTGCCATGACAGGCCATAGACACCTCAAATAGATAAAGTTCTTAATAAAAAGACAGAAGATAAAAAGGGCTTCTCCGAAATGTAAGGAGAGCTCACCAACTCTGAAGTGTACTGATCTGGATCTCAGCAATGCGCAGGCTGAAGTCCCCTATCTCCAATATCTGCATCATGAAACGATGCAGCGCCAAAGGTGTCAGTCATGGAATGTACGGTAAGTCCAACGGCTCAAATGTAATAATAATAATAATAATAAGCTCAAGAATACTCACCTCGACTACTCAACTCATGTTCAGCTCAGTATAACAGTGTAAAACATTTCATGCATTCAAACATAATACATATATACATGGTGAAAGTAAGCTCAAGTTTGTAAATCTCATGCTCAATCAAAGTTGCTTAGGGGTTTCTCTTAACCGACATACCTCCCACCACCATAAGTTAGGTGATGTACAACGAATCGACATCGTTGCCATGCCCATCTTATACGTGCCACGGCATAGGACGATCAACTCTCGCTTGGATCCAGGGTAAATGCTCATTTACGGGACAAGTCACCAGAACGATGGTTCACCAGAACGAATAAACTCACCAACAGGAGTAGAAATAGAAAATGGTTTAAGCAAGCAAGTACTTAGGGAGAATCTCAAATCTACTCGCCATATAAGGAGATACAAATGATAATGTGGCACCAGGATCCATCAAAACATAACAATCAAGAGTAAAGACTCGAATCATACCCGTCACAACATCCAGTGCAACCTTTTGGTCCTGTCGATTCCCCATTGCATACAGACGGTTTGTCGCGCCGCCTGTCCTTGGTGCAGTCCCCTTTTGGTTAACCCTCATTGATGGTGTTGTTGTAGAGGTTTGGGCCTTATTGCTCCACGTCAGACACTCCCTCTGAAAATGACCCGGCTGACCACACTTATAGCAACCATTCCCTCCAACACCTACATTCTCCCAGATGCATTTTACCACATTTCCCAC
>JAABOM020000012.1:17548861-17578311 GCA_011800125.2 Solanum clarkiae | reverse complement strand
CAGTGAGATCAAGTTCCGCCATATCATGTCTAATCACCTCCCCCCAGTACTTCTTCGGTCTACCTCTACCCCTCCGAAAGTTGGAGTGCATGGATAGTTGTAAATCCATCAGGTCTATCTGGAGAATAGTATCTGCTTCTCTTTTTATTTGGTGTATTTGGACGAAAAGGAACCATAGATACTACAATGGTATTTCAACTCCATTAAAGTTGAAACATAAGGAGTTGCCCGAACTAACGGAACAGTCCTTTTTCTACATTGGCATACGTAGTTTTGGGCGCTTGACACTTGGGACAAACGCCTTCTTGGTTAACCAAACACTGCTTCCAAAACATTTAATAACATACGGCTCATTGGCCTGTTTCGTAAATATTAAATTGTGTGGCTGTTTGTCCCATAATATCCTTTAACATCAAGTCATGAAACATAAGCGTACATGAAAGCTCTAAAGTCATGTAAATATGAATATAAATAGAATGTTTTAAAGACTCATGGATAACATGATTACACTTGGGTACCATCATTTCGTGTAAGTATGACATATATAGAGGAGGTTCGTGAATCTAAATGATGCTCGAGTCAATACGAAGTTCAATAACATAACTTCATAGAAGTTGAATCACAGGAGACACTAAACTTGAGTATAGTAGAACAGTCGGGGTAAGGCCTGGATGTACACAAAACATCTATATACATCATATGAACTCTAGACCTTGCCCCAGGTAGTAAGTGGGGCTCACCAATGACAACTGAATGTCTGAACTTAAATTGTGAAATGCTGTACACTTGTCAAAAGATTCATCAATATCGTGGAATAACACTCCTATGATAAGAAATAAAGCTCATGAAGATAGGACATAAAACATGACATACTGGTAACATAGGAAAACTAAGATACCTTTTATAAGTCATCATGCATAATATCTTTGCTAGTCTTTGAGATGGCATCATTATTTTCTTTAGGCTCTGGGATACTATCTGTTATATTTGGGCCTTTGAGATGGCATCATTATCTTCTTTAGGCTCTGGGATACTATCTGTCGTGTTCGGGCCTTTGTGCTTGGCACAGTCATAATGTAATGGTGGAATACATTTTGTCGTATTCGAGCCTTTGTGCTTACCACAATCAAAAATAAATTGGTTAAAACATTTATGTAGCCATTCTTTTTTTTTTTTTTGATGAAGCAAGTAGTTTTCATTAAAAGGCATCAAGAAGATGCAAGGCAAAATAATTTGCAGCAAAAGAAGGGGTTTGCTCTTGTACAAGAATTTACTAAATAACTAAAGAGCAAACATAGTCCAAAAAATGATCAGCAGTGGTTAAAGGGGCCTGATTGAACCAGCTATATAAGAAGATCAAGCAGTTGGATTTGAGATTGTGATTTGGAATTGCAATCCCATCAAAACATCTATGATTTCTTTCGTTCCAAATGCTCCAAAAGATAGCAGCAGGGACCATATACCATGTTTTTTTTGATTGATTTCCCCACTCTCCAAGAACAACAGCTCTCATAGGCATCTTTAATGGTATTTGGCATGACCCAGGCAATTCCAAAGACTGATAAGAACATATTCCAAATGCCAGTTGCTACTTCACAATGGAAAATAGATGTCTACCACTCTCCAGCACTGTCTGATGGCACATGTAACATTCATTTTCAACCTGAATTTTCCTTTTGCTGAGATTATCTTGGGTGAGGCATGCTTCATACAAGGCAGTCCAGACAAAACCAGGTATCTTTGGGGGCAGTCTAGATTTCCAGATAAGCTTCCATGGCCATTTGTCAATCATTTCCTTGTTAGAACAAATATTGTCATATCCCCTTTTGACTTGTCATATCCCCTTTTGACTGTATATTCTTGTGGCTTTCCAAACAGGTCAATCAGTGTAACTACACCCAATTACACCAAATCCAGTTACTAGGGTGGCTTTCCGGAAAGGCCTTAAAAGTTGAGAACTTAATGACTCAATAATTTATAAGACAAGATTAAAGAAAAGGGGACAGATTAGCAGAAAATAGAATACAGAGGACAAAAACAGGGGGAAGAAGATATTTTGCTGGAAGAAAGAGAAAGAAAGAGCTGGAAAGAAAAAGGAGGAAGAAGTAAAGAAAGAAAAAAATCTGCTACTGTCTAGTCAGCAGAAACAGAGGAGAAAGAAGAAAGATGAAGAAATAAAGAGAAGAAACGTACTTTTGCGCACTACAGAAGTCTGAAACCAAAGATGGAGAACTCAGCTGAACTCAATCTCGTAGTTGATTGAAAATAGGGAACTGAAAAACCCTAAAATTACATTTTAAGTTTTTTAAATATGCAGTCTTTTTCATAGACTTTTTTGTAAAGAAGATATGCCACCATGCTTCCCTCATCTCAATGCCTTCTACTTGCATTTTTCATATCTCTCGCCTCGCAGCAGAAAGACGACACACGGACACCTTGTCTCTAGCCTACAGTGCTAAGGCGAGCGCTTTGATAAGAACTAGTCCTCTAGACAAAGAACTGAAGAACTGGAGACTGTTTGAAATAAGATGTTCCATGCAGACTTGGAGAATCGGTATTAAGACTTTTTTTTTTAAAAAATAATTGGGGGTAGGAGAAGGGGAAATAGGGAGAGGGATTACAATGTGGGAACCCAACCCCCACCAACAAGCTCTATGTTCACAGTATGCATTTTCTTGAACTCCCATAGAATCCCAACAACCTTGGCTTGCATGTCCGTTGGTTGAGACTTTGTGAGTGGCCTTCTTGGTGCTCCCGTAGCTTCATCCTTGTTCATAGTTAATCAGTTTCTAGGTGTTAGTCCACCACTTTCGATCCGTTTAACTCAATTTTTTATGAACATTGGTATGATAGATGAGAGGTCAACCCATAAAATACAAATAGGATTATTGAGATGGAGAAGTGTTACTAGAATGCTATACTTTAGGAAGATACTTACGAGAAGAGAAGTTTTATAGAACAATTGTAAGACCAATAACATTATATTAGAGTTAATATTGGGCCTTTAAGGTTCAATGGATCCACATAATATGTGTTAAAGTAAGTGTGTGATTAGGAATGATCACATACAAGTAGAGTAACCGACTGAAGATGAAATGGTAGAGGGTCATTTGACGTGGTTTGTTCATGTTTTATGTGGATCTGTGGATACACCGATCTTTGGTGATATCAGAATGATTGAAGGTGTTAAAAAAGGGAGACAAGGTAGCTCTAAAATAACATAGAAATTGTCATAAAAGACCTACAACAAAGAAAGTTGACTCGAAAAACCTACATTATGTTAAAATCATTACAAATTTTAGCAAATTTTAACACAATGGAAGAAAAAAAGATTCATATAGGCATTATCTTTTAGTCAGGTTTAAGTCTTAGTCATGCTGGTAAACTTACATTAGGTCCTACTTCTAAGAGTTATTTTTGATCTTGTTACATATTTACATGTCTTTGGAAAATATAGAGAACCTTAATTTGAATGAAATGGGTTCAGAAGGAACAATATTGAAAATGAGTATTCATATATAGCCCAGACCAACCAGCTTTGGATCAATGGCTTGCTGTTGTTGCAGTGAACTGCCTGTCTGCCTTACTGGGCCATGACTTCCTTCATCATTTTGATGCTTGGGTGTCAAAGCTAGTGTTCTAGTTCCTGTTTTCTGCTAGTCAATGCTTAAAAGCTGTAGCAGTCCACATGTGTCTTGAGTGTGGAACCAAGGATTACTGCTTACTTTTCTTTCTATTAATTTCTTCGCAGGAAAAATCCGAAGTTGGTATTGGTTCTCTGAGTATGCATTGATGGTCTACAACATGTCTAGGAATAGATTTTGTGAGAGAATTGGCAGACAACATAAAAGCAATCATGGTAATGCCTCACCAATATTACTTTTGCAAGGAAAATCTTTTGGTAGTGGTCGCATCTGTTTGAGCTCTTGTTCTCCACTTTTTTATTTCTCATCCAAGGTCACCTTGTGGTACATGTTTCCATTTTTACTATTGGTAACATCAGATATAGTCGTGCTCAGAGTATCTTTTACTGATTAATTTACATAGATTCTGTGCATTGATATGCTTTTTTTTTTTTTTGCAATGTTCTCCCTCGCATATGGTGTCAGTTATATACATAGTTGATCTACAAAGGGGTGTTTATTATCAGAAGTGCCACGATCCTGATTGCAGAGGTAAATGATGGTCTTGTTTCATTCATCAGTTAAACTTTTTGGCTAAAGAATGATGACTTGTAGCCTTTAATGATCATAAAAGGCTATCGATCTCCCTTGCGACCTGTCCCTGATAACGTTATACCTCATTCATCCATTTCCTTCAATCTGCCTGGACATAATTTGGACGAGGAGCAGCCAACTGTGACCAGTGACAAAAGCATTTTCAGCAGCTGCAAGAAAGAATGGTGGCTTGAAGCCATAAGAGTTGCAGACAGCATTGAGAACGTGCAGAAAGCTTTGGATCTTTCTGAGGTGGTTTATTTTCACTCCCAACGTTTTGTGAATATTTTTCTGATATACTTGATTAGTTGTTGTAATTGTAGCTATTCCACACAGGTGACTTTTCATCATATGCTTAGATATCTCATGAATCTCAGATCTTTGGGAAAATTGATATAGTAGGATCTAAATGAGCAAAACCCAAACTTTAGGTGATACTGAAGCTCAGTAACTGAACAATAAAGGGTCAAGTATTTTCTCCTGTTCAGTTTTAGTTTCCTTTTACTTGGTTTTGTTTTTGTAAATAGACAATAGTGCAGTTTAGTTGTTGGTGGATCTCTAGTTGTTTGTTTGTGTTAGACTTTTGCAAAGTTAACTTGCTAGTGGTAGGATTTATCAATATGGACGCCTGTGTTGGATTGGCTGGTTAAAATGTGCCTGAAGTAGAATAAAAATGATGCACATTGTTGCTGAAACAAGAATTTTTCTCCTCTGTTACGTGAACTAGATGAATCTCACTAGCTTCTTTCTTTTTGTTACTGAAAGCAGGAGGAAACATATGAAGACGATGAGTGGTGGATGGCTGTTGAAAGGGCTGCATACGAGACAGAGCTATCGTACTTCGGAAAAGGCTAGCCATTTCAGCCCTGCAAAATGCACAATCTTGTAAATCTACCCAGGTCCGAAATGATTCTATAAAAATTCCAGTTTCAAAATTATACATCTATTTTTAGCGGTATGGGTAAAAATCCATCCAAATGGATTTATTGTCTGGGTTACATTTTAAAAAATTGGCAATCTTTGGTTTGATTCTGGCTTTTTTTCAAACAAACTGAAGAAATAATCAAACCAAACTCGAATCGGTAAATTGTACAATATTTTTTTATAATTATATATATATATATACATAATTAGAATATTATTTTTGAAAGATTATAACATGTAACTTTATTTCAAATGTGAACATTCTTTGGGAAATAATTTAGCAATATAAATTGCTTTTTTTCTTTATTAGCTTTAATATTTTTTTTATAAGTTTCTCAGCTCCAACATTTACAAAAAATGAATAGATTAGGATGTCAATCATTAAAACAATATGATGCAAATCATAAACAAAAACACACATTTAGAAGACAAAACGAAAAGAACTCATTAATTTACTATATACTTCTGGTGACACATGTACACACTGATTTCAGTGTTATTAATCTAAGAAGTCGCCTCTTCATTCTCGCTTCAATTCAAAACAAAACAAATAAAAATAAAATCTTGTTTTGCTTTTTCTCGCTTTTTGTTATATCACTTCCAACATTTGCAAGAAATGAATAGATACGGTGAAAATCATTAAAAAAAAAATAAGGTGCAAATTACAAACATAAACATACATTCAAGGTGCCGACGGAAATAACTCATTAATTTACTGCATGCTTTCAATGACACATTTACGCACTAATTTGAGTGCTATGAATCTCGGAAGACCGTCTCCTTGTTGTCACTTTATTTTCAGTGACATAATACTCTCATGTAATTGATATTATAAACCTTGAGAGTATCGCCTCTCTGGAAAAATCTCGAGAGTATCGTCTCCCTGAAACAATCTCGAGAGTATCGCCTCCCTAAAAAAATCTCAAGTGTATCGCCTCCTATACATATGAATTGAATTTACATTTTTATTATAGATATATTTTGTGTTTTTCTTTTTTTATCGATAATTTAAGATTAAACATTTATTATTTTGCAAAGAAAGGTATGGATCAAGGTGCAAATTCTTGAAAATAACAAAAGATCGAGTCTATTATTATGGTCAGCTTGCTTTAAATTTGATATGTTTTCATTTATTCGCCAACAAGCTTGTCAATCCTAGTGAAATTATAATTTCTTTGAGGGACTATTTTTATTGATGGGTTGGCTTCAAGGGAGATGACCACCCAAAGAAAGGTAGATGTGAATAAATAATTCATTTTGCACTGTATGTTGTTTTTTCCCCATTTTACCCTCATGATAATTTAAGAAAAATATTTTATACTAGATGTCGGTATCCGCGTCAGTGCGGGTCCAATATTTATTATTTTTCTATCAATATTTATGTGATATAGATAGAATTTAGAAAGTCAATTAAATTTTAATATAATTTTTAATATTTTAAATTATTAATTATTGTGAATTATAGTGATGTTTTACATAATTTTTTTTAAAAAAAATGTTATTCCTCTTGTCTCAATTTATATAGCACTAATAAAATTGTGAAAGTTAATTTTTTTATGTCTTTTACTTTTAAAATTTTTTAATTATTATGATCTATATCATGTTTACGCTATTTTTACATAACATATGTTATTCATCTATTCTTATTTATGCGCACTAATTCGAGCGTTAATTGAACTTTTTGTATCCCTTTTAAATATTTTAAGTTGTTAATTCTTGTGATTAATAGTATTTTTTAAATTTAATTTTCATATATAAATATATTACTATTGTTAATTATGTAGATTTATGATTATTTTTACGTAGTTTCCTAATTAAATGATACATGCTATTTCTTTTGGCCCTTTTTATGTGACTCTGATAGATTAATTTTAATAATCAATTAAATTTTGTATTTATTTTTAAAAAATTTGAAGTTGTCGAATATCATGATTTATAGTATTTTTTATACTTATCTAGATTCATGATATTTTTTTATGTAGTTTCCTAATTAAACAATACATGTTATTTCTTCTGTTCCATTTTATATTACGTTGATAGATTAATTTCAATAATCGATATAATTATTTATTTTTAAAGATTTTTAAAATCAAGCAGCTGAAGCAGGCATGTCGTCCAACAACTGCCTGCTTCAGCTGCTTCATATACTCGTATAATTTCTTTTCAAAATCAAGTAGCTGAAGCAGACACATCAATGTGTAGCTGCTTGCTTAAGCAAGCAGTTGAAGCACACATGTCGTCTAACAGCTGCCTGATTGAGCTGCTTGGTAGACTCTTAAATGTTTAAAATTAAGCAGATGAAACAGACACATCAATAGGCAACTGCCTGCTTAAGCAAACAGCTGGTGCATTCATGTCGTCTAACAACTGCCTATTAGCTGCTTCCGTAAACTCTTATATATATATATAGGCATCTCTTCATCAACATGCCTGCTTGAGCTGCTTGCTTCTTCGCTGCTATTATATGAGACCTGTAAAAATAATTTGCGGGTTCATTAATTTAATATTTTCAAAACAGCTTCATTATATTTCTTCGGCTGCTACAATTATGATTTTGCAATATTAGCCATGATAAATTATTTTTGCGAGTTTCTTCATTTAATATTTCCAAAACAGTTTGATTATTTATTTTGTAAGTTTCTTAATTTAATATTTTCAAAGCAGCTTGAATATATTTGCTTTTTCGCCGCTATTAAATGGAACCCACAAAAATAATTTGAGGATTCATTAATTTAATATTTTCAAAGCAACTTCATTATATTTCTTCAGCTGCTACAATTATGATTTTACAATATTGCTTCACTTATTATTTTACAATATTAGCCATGGTATATTATTTTTGTGAGCTTCTTAATTTAATATTTTCAAATCATCTCAGTTATTTATTTTTGTAAGTTTCTTAATTTAATATTTTCAAAGCAGCTTGCTGATATTTCTTCAGCAGCTTCAATATGAGACCTGCTAAAAAACTTGCGGGTTTAGCAATTTAATATTTTCAAAGTAGTTTGATTATATTTCTTCGCCTGCTTCTAGGTCTAATAATTAATAACTTAAAAATTTAAAAATGCATACATTTAGAACCTCGAGAATATTGTCTCCCTTGAGAGTATTGTCTCCCTCGAGAGTATTGCCTCCTCATTTTCATTTCAGAAAAAATATTATTTTGCTTTTCTTGTTTATTAGCTCTGGCATTTTCACAAATTAAGAGTAAAATGTCACCTGCAAAAAATCAAATAGAGAAAATTTAGTATCTGATGAAGCATCCCACCCTGCGAACCCTTTTATGTCCATTGGAGTAGTTGTTGAAATCCTCTCAAGGGTTCTAGTGAAATCTCTCTTGCAATTCAGGTATGTTTCTAAATCTTGGGTTGCTTTGCTCTCCAATCTTGAGTTTATCAAGTCTTATTTGAATTTATCAGCTAATAATAACACAAATCTTAAGATTGTAGAGGAATCTGACTTGGATTATCTCATGAAAATTCTAGTATATCTTTTTCGATTAAGGTTCTGTGAAGGGACTAATTTGTCTTGTAAATAGGGAAAAGAATTGTTTCTATGGAATCCAAGTATAAGAAATCACAAGAAATTGTCTGATTATAAGACTGAATCGAGGAATGCTATCCGTTTCAGATATGATTTTGGATATGATAAGATCCATGGTGATTATAAGATGGTGCGACTATTTAATAATAATGAATTTCTCTATAATTGCATGAGATCACTATATATAGTTTGAAGAATAATTCTTGGAGAAGAATTAATTGTCCTCGAAATGAGGCACAATTTATTAGTATGGGTAAATATGTGAATGGGAAGCTTTATTGGGCTACCACTGTTGGTCTTGATTTGGAAAAGGTGTGGAGCATAACCTTTTTTGATTTGACTGATGAGAAATGGAGAAATATGGATCGCCCTTTGGGAATGATGTTCTTGTGTTGGGAATGTTGGAAAATAATCTTTCTATGATTTGTAATGATTTGACAACTAACATAAAGCTATGAGAAATGAAGGAGTATGAAAATAAAGAATCATGAATGAAGATATTTACTATTAATTATACTCCAGATCATGCAGAGTATTTTCTTTCTCAAACCTTTTGTTTATCAAAAAAAGGTGAATTTTTGCTTATGTTCAGAGAAACTTAGATGATATACAATCCAAATGATAATTCAATCAAATATTCAGATCTTAAAAAGATGGATTTTGGTCTTTTGACTGATTTCTACATTCAAAGCTTAGTTTGTCCTCTTTCACAAAGTTAATCAAGTGTGTTACAAGAATGAAGACGATAGAAGCTCTGATGATTGTAATTGGGCAAATCACTTGTAAGAGTTCAACTTTGTATATTTTGCAAATGGTTGTTGTATTTTTCTATTTATCTTGTAGAGTCCAACTTTATATTTTGTTAAGTCATTTATAAGAACTTATTTCATGTCTTTTTGAAAATCCTATTTAATATTTTCTTTTTACATATTTTTATGAATGAAATACCTTTTTAATTCATGTTTGCGAGTAGCTTATTAAATTTTTTATGTCCAATCTTTTCATTAATTAATTTATATATTTGATCAATCAACAATTGTTTTTTTTTTTTACTTTAGTAGTAACAACAAGGAGGGTGAAAGTCAAAATTAAAAAAATATTATTTATATGTAATATGTTGTAACACCGCATAAAATCATCGAAATGCCCCTAGAACGTAATCATGCACATAACGTATCTTCTAAAGCTCTGATGGGAAATCCAAGATCGGATTTACGATCAACGTAGAAAATCGAGTGGAAAAATGGCCTCGATCCGATTTAGAGTAACCGAGTCGAAAAATAATTTTCACAAAATGATGTAGCAATAGTGAGGGTCCGCGCCCAGGGCGCGACACGCTTGGGACGCAGACTAATACTTGTTATTTTTTTTAAATTTTTCGACTGGAACTTGAAATTCAAAATTTCACAAAATTATACTGGTCAGCGCCCCTGGCACGTCACGGACCAGTGTACGAGTTTTATAAAAAATTTTTTTAATTCGGGAAGGGCCTTTTGATCATTCCCCACCCTATACTAAGTCCTAAAACGTGTTTTTAAAGTCATTTTAGGTTGATTAAAAGTTTCAAAAACCTATTTTTCTTAAACTTTTACGCAAGAAAACTTTGAGAGGGGAGACAAGAAAGCTCTGAGGATTGAAGGTTCGAGTCTAAGTCTTCTTGAAGATTAGTACAATCTTCATCCCAGGTATGTAAGGCTAAACTAAAAGCATGAGATTATTCTCCCATGTGTCCCATAAATGGTCTTAGATGAGAGATGGAAGTTCTTGAGTTTACACACATGATTTTTTGAAGTATTATCTTGATTTAATTCTTGAATTAAGTTTTGCCACCGATTGATGAAGTCCACTACGGGTTTCTACCTTATCAATGAGTTCCTGTATAAAATCTTCTTGAAGTTGAGTAATTATTTGAATGTATGTTCATGGCTTCATTCACATGAACCCTAATTGAGGACTATGGTTGCTTTTTATGCATTATTTGAAAACTGATATTTGATAATCATACTGAGCATACTAAACACTGATGATTTCTTTTAGCATATTTTATTGAGTTTTCATGGATATAATTTTTGAGCATGAATAGTGATTTGAGAAAGAGTTTTGATGGTATGCAGAGATTATTGTCGAAACATGAGTACTTCTTTTAGAAAACAATTGATATTCTAGTGAGTTTTGATTGGATTGAGCATTGTGTCTAAATGATATTTTGAGTACATAATGATGACAATGTAAATATACTTTTTCATAATAACTTCATTAATAAATGATGGTGATAGATGATATGAGTCTTAAGGAAGATTGATTGGATAGATAATTGTGCATGTTTTAGTCTTGGGAGTATTATTGAGCACCGAGTTGGGTGAGGAGTGTCACCCCAAAATTGCATTTGCCAGCGTAGGATAGTCGTGCAGCACATTCTGGCGACTCTTGTCCCAATAGTTGGACATTCTCTTCGGATCCAAGAGACAGAGAGATAGATATACTACGTCCTTTACTGTGGCAAATTTAGTATGGACATGACAACGATACCAATTCATCGTGCCCTACCTAACTTAAAGGTGGCATGATAGGATAGATGTCGGTTAAGAGAAACTCCCAGGCAACATTGATTGAGCCTGAGATTTCTAATGGAGTCATTCTTTCTTTCCAAATGTATATTCTAATGAGCATGATTTACTTTAAACTTGCATGTTTTACTGAGTTGAGATAAGTTCAGCTTCTTGAGTTGAGTTGATGTTATTTTCATACTATTCTACCCATTTTAGTTTCATTCAGCTATTTTACATACCAGTAATTTCACGTACTGAAGTCCCCTTCTGGGACTTACATCGTTTCATGATATAGATATATGAGATCAAGATCATCAGCAGGCGCATCATTGAGGATCTTTGGACGTTCAACGGATTGGTGAGCCTCCCTTATTTCAGAGGATTTATATGTTATTTTCATCTTGCTTTAGAGTTAGATATTGATTAGCCTTTTATTTTGATTGAGGTAGCCATGGTTCTGTCATTGGCACCAACTAATAGTGATAGAGGCTTCATAGACTAGAGTCGGATTGTTGATTGATAAGATTATGAGCTAGTTTTTCCCACTAGCCTTTCATTATAATATTATTTTGAGATTAGAGGACGATATGCCTATTTACTGCCTTTTTGTTCTTTCGATGATTAGTAGAATGTATAATGAATGAATGTGATGAGGTCTAGTGGTTCGCCTGGGGACTAACAATAGTCTTTGAGTATCGGTTACATCTAGGGTACCCTCTCGGGGCGTGACATATGTTGAATTTTCATCCCTATCTAAAGAAGAAATTACTTAATAATTTAAGTGTATTAACTCGTAAAAAATCTTCTTATTTTGCCATGATAATGAAATTAACTTTTTAAAAATAATGTTTAGTGCTCATTAGAATACATATCCTTACCAGCAAAAGATATAGTGGATGAGGCTGCTCATCTCTTAGTTAGATATCTCGGGTTCAAGCGTTGGGTATGAAAAAATCCTTGCAGGTGCTTCCCTCCAAATGGATCCCTACGTGGCAAAATCCAAAATAGGCAAGCTCTAATGTGGATATCGAACACTAGATAAAAAAATATATGCATGACATTTTTATGCATTGTAGACTTGTAGTTTGCCAAACAAGCTCACTTTTAGTGGTTATTACGATCCAAAAATCTAAATAGACCTCCTGAATATTATTAACCATTAGACAAGAGAAATGAAAATATGACAAAAAAAAGTAAAATATTGATAAGTCTAAAATCTAAATCATAACTCAAATATAAATGACAACAAGAACAACTCCACATAATTGGTGACAAAAGTACAAGAGCGAATATGAAAAATATGTGTACTCAACAATATCGTCGATTGACAATAAGAGATGATAAATGTCGATCCAATACTTTTCTATTTCGTACTTATTCACGAATAAATATTCACCTTTATAAAACGTCGAGATGAGCATATAAAGATAACAAAAACGACAGTCTTAATTAACATAATAAAGGATAACTATAAAAATAATTGAACAATCATTAGAGGACAATCGAATATACAATTCAATAGAGTTCATTTGGGGAGACTCATGAACCATCAAATACTATCAATCTATCACAATTCTTACATTCATATTGACAATCTCTATCAACATTCTCAATCAAGGCTTTACACTCAAACCCTATCTTTTTCCATGCATGTTCTTAATAATTAACATATAGGGTTATACAATATCTCATGAAATATATCCAATTCAAGGAAGTAACTTCGTGATGATTATCAACATAAGAAAATACATATAATTAGCATAAAATTTCAAGAAAACCCATCAAAATCATGTATGTAGACTCGTGAACCATCAACACTCATCTAAGACCATCTATGGGGTACATGAGAGAACAATCTCATACTCTTAGTTTAGCCTTACATACCTGGGATAAAGTTTTACCAATCAACTGTCAAGAATTTCTCTGAATTCTTCAATCTACACTTCCCTCTTCTCCTCCCCCAAGCCCTAGTCTTTCAAATGTTTAGAAAAGAACTTAGAATGAGGTTTTAGACCATATTTACCCATCAAAATGACCTAATTTGATTGTGTTTTGAGTTCAGAAGGGGTTGGGAATTGATCGGAATGCCCCTCAAATTAAAAGAAAAACTTTCATCCCTGCGAACTGGGCGTGTACCTATACATTTTTTCCTGAAAATTTTTCCGAACGAATCTTCAATTCCCGTCGAAAAATTAAGAAAAATACAAGGCATGTCCGTGTCCCAGGTACATCACGCTTGGGCGCGCACAACCACTGTTCTTCGTCTCGGATCGAAAAATTATTTTTCAATCCAAGAGTTCTAAAATCCGAACGAGACCATTTTGCCACTCAATTTTCCATGCTGATTGCATATCCGGTCTCGGGTTCGCAAATAAAGCATGGGAAGATGTGTTATATACATATCTCTATTCTAGAGGTATTTCGATAATTTTATCGAATGTTACACATACTTTATATAATCTCAACAATAATAAACAAGATGATGATGAATACAATGTATATACTATATATACACCCTATTAAACAGTAAGACTCATAGAGTAAATTAATTTTTAATCACTGCATTCTCGCTTTTCAACTTTGTAATCCATACCACCACTTCAAATCAATTCATACACAATTAGCACAATAATTATATGAAATATTATCCTAATTAGACTCTAAATTCGTAAAGAAGAGTAACATCTTCAACTGACACGTATACGATCCAAATTAAGCTACACATGTTACAAATTATGCTCGTGGGCGTGAACATCTAATTTTTTATCAAATTTATATTTTATTTTTTTAGTGTTTACGTATTTATTTTGAGTTTAAATTAGATATTCTGATTTATATCTTATTTTTAATAAATTTATAAGAAAATTGAAAAATATAAAAAGTAAAAATCATATTTTAAAATAAATTTTGTTTTTATTTTTTCAAAAGAAATGAAAAGTTTACCAAAAAAAATTGTCATTTAATTATATTGCCCTATTTTTGCCAAGTCAAAATTCAATTTATGAAAAATAGTTCTTTTATTTAGTTTAGTGATTTTGATTGCCAAAATAAAAAGTGATCAAGTTAAGAGTTGAACATCGAGTTGAAAAATTAAAAATAAAAAAAAAATCATATCAAATCAAAAAATCAAGAATAAAAAATTGAAGTTAGATTTGTCATTATGACCTTTTCTTGTTATTAAATAGTCTTCGAATTTGATATATTTGTCAAAATATACCTGATAGCTATAGTAATAATATCAAAAAAGTAACACATAGTACCCACGCACGTGTTCTCTAAGTAAGTAATACTCATCTTTAAAAAATATGTTAAGAGACCAAAATGCCCTCAAGAATAATTAAAGGACATCAAGCATACATGTTGATACTAAGGTGCTATTCACCCTTCTAATATAGTACAAATGAATTTATGTTTTATGAATAATTTTAAATATATTTAAATAAAAACGTATTTAAAATTTATTTTTGAAAGAAAAAGCATGTTTTTCTATTCATCAGTTTTAATATAGTAAATAGACTAATTTAAATAGTATTTAAATATTTGAAATTTAGATACAATAAATTTTGAATAAATTACACGAGAGATACACTTCACTTAAAATAATTACAAAAAAAAGTTCTCGTTGTATATGCATGTATAGTCAGTGTTCGTTGATAGACATATATAATCAGTATATATTTGTGTATCATGATATATTTTATTGTATAACCTCATGTATAAGTAATATACATTGTATAGTAGTGTATATTTTCTATAACTTTTGACAAATTCTCTCTCTATATAGATATATGTATGTATGTATGTATGTATGTATGTAATTTCCCCATAAATTTTTAACATTGTTATTAAGAAATATATTATAGCCGTGTTTTAATGCATATAGTGAACGTATAATTAAAACATATTTAATATAAATATATCATAAGTATTATATGTGAATTTTAAACATTTTAATATTATTTAAGCTAGTTCATCTTGTAAAAAATATATTATATTTGTCCTGAAATAACAATTATCGAATGCGTAGTAATATATAATATTGAATTTTAAAAAACCGTATTACAGACTGTCAACATGAGTCAAACAAAAGTCCATTCAAATGGATTAGGTTCATGATTAAAAATTTGGTCAATTTTCAAAAAATTACCTAAGGTGTCTCCTAAATGCAATGGTTTTGAGTTTTTTTTCCTCGTAAAAAAAGTCTTATAAGAATTACCTTCCTATCACTTTAAGTTAAGTAAAAATACATTTTCCTCCCTCTACATTTTAAATATTTTTCAAAAAATTCTACATGATCAATTGCTTCTCAATTTTTTTTTCATTTTTCTCTTTATTTTTTTAATTTCTCTTTCATTTTTTTCCTTTTCATTTCTATTCTTTTTCATTTTTTTCTCGTTTTTTGTTTTCTCTTTTTTAATCTTTTTTGTTTTTCTTAATTTCTATTTTTTTCCTTTCTTATTTTTCTTTTATTTATTTTTTCTTTTCTTTTCTTTTCCATAATTTCTACATCTATTATTTTGTATTTTTTCTTTCTCTCTCTTTGTATGTATGCATGCGTGCATGCACGTGTTTTAGACTATTGAGTTATGTTTGGGTTTCAAAACATTTTTTTTTTTTTTGCATTCCTCATAAGTTTGATTTAGAGAAAATGGTGGAAATTATTGTCCATGAGTCACAATTTTGTTATTTGAAAGTCATTGAACTAAATCATGTCTAAGACAAGAGTTATAAAGTATATCATAAATGAAGACACAATCTAATAATATCAAATTTTGCCCATGGAGAATAAATTATTATTTTGAAGTCCTTGGTCTAAGTCTTACCTCTAATGCAAAAGTTAAAGAGCACGTCATAAGTTAAACATAGTGTAAACTATTGCCCATGGGACATATGTTTTTCTAAGCCCTGAGCTATGTTCACCCTCTAAGGAAAAAATTATTGTGTTATCCATAATTTAGAGTTAGTAAAAATGGTGTGAACTGTTGCGCGTGAGGGGCAATTTCTTCTTTGAAGTCTTTGGGCTAAGTCTTTTCTCAAAGGCAAGAGTTATAGAACATCTAATAAATTAATTTTAATGTGGTAGTGTCAAGTCTTGCATAAGGCTTAACTTGTTGCTTGGAAGTCATCGGTTAACAAATCTTACCTCTAGGCTATAGTTATAGAGTATCTCAGAAATCAAAACACAGTGTGATATTGTAAATCCTTATTCATGGGGCTTAACTACTTGTTTGAAAGTTCGTTTGAGTTTTAAGTTACTTAATAAACCTTATCCAAACATCCTTTGAGAGACAAGAATTATAGAACATATGATAAATTAAGACATAATGTAGTAGTGTCAAGTCCTACCCATAGGGTGTAACTTGTAACTTTCTTGGTCTAAGTCTTGCCTCTAAGACAAGAGTTATAGAGCATCTTATAGATCAAAACGCAATAAGACAGTCTCAACTCTTACCTATGGGATGTAACTTGTTCTTTGAGAGTTTTTGAACTAAGTATTGCCTTTACAAGAAGAGTTACAGAGAATCTATGTGTGTGTGTCTATATATATATATTCCAACAGAAGATCACATAGTTACACACAAAATAGCACACCATTGACCAAGCACTAAATATGAAAAAAAAAAAAATAGTAAAGCTTACCCAGAAAAAAATTCCTTTAAGAATCAAGAAGAAACTGCCATTCTTCTAAAACTACTTTTTTTGGTTGAAAATGAAGGACATGAAACTAAACGGGTGGAATATGTATTTCAAAAATTAAACGAGACAACTTTGGATAATGATAATTCCTTCAATTTAAATTTGATTTTGACAATTCGAAAGGCCAAGTTGTGTATTTTTTCGAGAGAAACACTGTGAAAGTATTATAAATTACTTTTGGCACATCGTTTGAGATAAAATTTGATGTTCTGTTGATATATTAAATATATCTTTTGAAAACTTTGACATGTGATATCTTATTCGTTTTGAGTCAGATTTTAGTGAAATTGGGGTCTATTCTGTGTTTTTGTGAGAAGCATACTGTGGTAATATCGAAATTGGTTAATAGAGGTTGTAATGACCCTCAAGGTCGTTTCTTCTTTTTTTTTTTAGGTATTTTGTCTTGGCTAGAGCCTACCTATAGTGGCCCTGAGTCATCTGTGACTCTTTGGTGCTGACAATTGGTTGTATGACCGCTTGTTTGAAAGATGTGCAATTTTTCATAATATTGACCAATTTAAAGTTGAAAATGAGTTTAGTAGTAAAGTAAGAGAAAATGGCCTCAAGCAATACCCTGGACTGGACATCAGGGCATGGTGAGCTTAAGCAATACCCTGGACTGGAAATGGGGCATGGTGAACTTAAGTAATAAATACCCTGAACCAGACATTAGGGTGCGATTTGGACTACAAACATTAGACTCTATCTTGGATTCTAACACAAACTACAGACCTGACATGAGCTTGCATCAGTAGTGCATAGGATGTAACCGAAATTGTACTCTACTCGATCCAAGTCTGCTAATCCGATCTACAAGAATCTACGCCTCTCAAGTCATGTCTAACATCAATATAGTTGTTTACCAATCCTTACTAGCATGTGTCTATGGCATAATTAACCTAAACCTAGACTAAGGCTCAATAACAACAAATAATTATGAATATAGTAAATAGTCAAGTACCACCACAGTATAGCAGATAATTGGTCTAACAACCATTAGTAGCTTCAGCATGACAACAGATGCTCTATCAGCCCAGATAATTAGGAATGTAATAGGTAATCAACATACTAATCATAAGAATTCTTAATAACCGTCAGATATTCAAAAGTATAATAGTACTCGATATTCTAATCACAGGTAGACTCCTTATACATCTATATGTATACAGGTATATACCACATTCCTAGTTACAGCTCTCAGCATGTACTATCACTCAGTCATAAGTGAAGTACCATCAGCAAGAAAGATAACACAATATCAATCAAATACATGTTGGTCCCAAAATCAAATAACCAAAATTACAGTAAAATAATGATATACAACTTATAATCAGTCTCAACAGGTTAAACCTGTCGAATACAACCTTAATAGGTCAAGATCTAGCAATTACAATATCTAACATATCAACCACAACAATATAGCACTTGACAAATCAAATTCTAACAATTATGGTCCTTAACAAATCAACCTAAATAAATATAAACATAATTATAGTAGGCAATAAATACAATAGCCATAGGCTTGTCCAGAATGTCAAGAATAGTTCTGTTAATCCCAACTAAACAGAAGTACAACAACCAATCATTATGCATCAGAAAATTGGTATATCACTCCCAAAGGAATCCTCAACAGATCAAATAATCACTCTATCAGCCTAGATAATAAAAAATACAATAGAGAATAGGCTAGTTACATGTGTGTGACACTCGGCAAAATTATCAAAATATCTCTAGAAAGGAACCATGCGCGTAACACATCTTCCCATGCTCCATTCGCAAATTCGAGATCGGATTTGCGATCAACGTGAAAAATTGAGTGAAAAAATGATAAAAACTGATTTTAGAGTAACCGAGTCAAAATAAAATTTTTGTTAATTAATTCAGGGCAGTGAAGGTCCGCACCCAGGGCGCGACGCACCAGGGATGCGGATTATGTTTTTTTCAAGTTTTCAACGGAAAGCTGAAATTCTAGAAAATAGCAAAATACACATGTCCGCGCCCCTGGCGCAATGTGGACATATTATATCAGGCAGAAATCCTTTTCTTTTGTTTAAGAAAGGATAGTTTCAACTTTTTCCACCCTCCTTAAATCTTAATTAGTCAGTTTTTACCTGATTAATTCATAAAAATGCATTTCCTTCTTCAATAACATTAGACAATTTCAAGAAAACCCAGAGCGTAAAATCAAGAACCTAGCTAGGGCTTCCATGAATCCCTTCAACTCTTCCAAGATTTGAGTTCTCAGGTATGTAAGGCTCTCCGAAAGTTATTTTATTAATATTTTAGCAACTTAAATACTAGTTTTAACCCAAGATTCCAATTAGAAGTTGAGATCAATGTTCCCTTTATTTCTTGTAAAGTTTATTAAAGTAATGTTCATGCATAAATTCTTGATAAGTATCATAACTCTTGTTGGTTTTACTATTGATTTAAGGTATTGAAACAAAGATTTATAGCTATGGTTGAACTATGAGGGCTCTCTATGTATTTTATGATAGTTATAAAGTTTACAGCTAATTTAAGTCTAAGAAGTATTTCAAGATCCTGTATTTGCACTATAGCTGAGTAACCCAGTTATGTTTTTGAGATACTTACAATGATATCATTTTTAGTACAAGAATAGAGTCAAGTTGAGCAAAGTTTAAGAAAAACTAAGTGGGGCTAAGTCCCAAAAGATCAGAGAGATATTTTGAGAAGTACTACTTTTAATTTTTGAGCAATATAAAAGTTATTTTGGGAATAGTATTGAGCACCGATATGAGTGAGAGTAGAATTAACAACTTGAACTCATAAACTACATAGCCAATGTAGGATAGGATTGTACCAAGGTACAATTCCTCACTTGTCACCGAGATAACCCAGTTTTGGGATGGATCCACTCCCTTAGTTTTTTGTCTCCTACCCCGGAAAAGTACGAGATAACTCTGGCAGCGTGGGTAAGACGTATCTCCACGAAGCTCATAGTGGTGGTTATCGGTTAGAGAAACTCCCCAAGTTAAAGCCAGTTATCTTTTACATACAGATTTTCAACATGTTTATTTTCAGCATACAAAGTATTTATTACTTATGTCATTTTATTTTGAGATATGATTATTTTACTTTGAGAAATATTGCATCACTCTGAGTTTTCATTTTGGCCATTTTACGTACCATACATTTCATATACTAACGTTTTTAGGACCTACATCGTTTTATGATGCAGACACAGGTGACAGAGTCCCTCAGCAGCCGCTTCATTGAGGATCAGACATCATCCAACTATCGGTGAGGGTTCTTCTCAGTTTGAGGCTGTTTGAAGTTATGTATGTTGTTTCTCTCAGTATTTTATTCAGTTGTGGCTACTTTGGGGCCTATCCCGGTAGTCGTTCAGATTACTCTAGTTAGAGGTTCCATAGATTATGTGTCAAGTATGTCAGTCTCATTTATTTCAGTTATTATTGATATAATTCTCGTTTCAGCTTTTTCAGACAGTTTGATAACATTAGCTTGTTATTTTGAAGCTTTTTTTATAATTGTTTAAGTCTTCCGCTAAGTAAGTAGCTAGGCCAAGTGGTTCGGTTGGGACCAGAAGTGGTTCCTCAGAGCGTGACAAACTTGGTGTCAGAGCACAGAGTTTAAAAGTCCTAGAGAGTCTATGGAACGTGTCTAGTAGAGTCCGTATTATGGGTATAAAACACGCCACAACTATAATAGGGAGGCTACAGGGCATTAGAAAGTGTTACTATCAATTATTGTTTCCTTTTGTGATTCAGACTTTACCTCTGTTAAGTCCCTCCTAACTCGTGCGTTCACGCCATGTTTTTCAGATTATGCCTCCACGCAGAGCTGACAGACTAGTAAAAGGTAGAGGGCACCCAGCCAGGTGAAATGCAAACCGGCCTAGCCTAATTCTCGAGGGACCTAAAGGTCCAGCTGTGCCTGTCGAGCAGCCACAACAAGCAAACATCTCCAATGCTAAGCTTTGTCAGGCCATCCAGACTTTCGCACAGGTGGTGACCACACAGGGAGGTTGCCAGGGAGATTGTAGGAATAATGGATAGGATACCGCCAAGGTTCGTGAGTTTCTAAGAATGAACCCACCTGAATTCATGGGGTCTAATATGAAGAAGGATTCTGAGAACTTCGTTGAGGAGCTCCAGAAAGTGTTTTAGGTCATGCACATATATGATACTGAGCGGGTTGAGTTGGTTGCCTACCAGCTCAAAGGAGTAGCTAGACTCTGGTTTGATCAGTGGAAAGGAGGCAGGGTAGAAGAGGCGTCCACTTTGAGTTGGGCGGCATTTGAGGGGGCCTTTCTGGGATAGTACTTTCCTAGAGAGATGAGGCAGGCTAAGGTGAGGAAATTTCTGAATCTGAAGCAAAAGAATATGAGTGTGCAGGAATACAGCCTCAACTTCACTCAGTTGTCCCGTTATGCTCCAACCATGGTGGAAAACATGCGTACCAGGATGGACCTGTTTGTATCAGGGCTCTCTCGGATAACTAAGAAAGAGGGCAGGAATGCTATGCTGATTGGGGATATGGATATAGCTCGCTTGATGACTTATGTGCAGCAGGTAGAGGAGGAAAAAATGCAGGATAGGGAAGAGTTCCAGAGCAAGAGGGCCAGGATATCAGGCCAGGAGACAAGTAGGAGTGGGGCTGGAAGTGGAAATCGCTCATCATTCTATCCTAAGACAGTTGGACCAGTACCTTCATCTGCTAGTGCACCTGCACTGATGGTCAGGAATGAGTAGGGATCACAGAATCGTAGGTTCTTAGGCAGTTAGTCACAGGGTATCATAGCTCAAGGATTGAATCGTTATCCTATTTATGGTAAATGTGGCAGATCTCGTCCAAGAGAGTGCCTTATAGGCACAAATAGTTGTTTCAAATGTGATCAGGTGGGACACTTCTTGAAGGATTGTCCTATGAGGAGGTAGAACATGAGAGATAATAGATCACAATCAATTTCTTCAGCACCGCAGGGTAAGCTAATCCAGAGGGGCACTATCTCAGGAGCCAGCGGAGGCACAAACCACTTATATGCCATGGCAACCAGACAGGAGCAAGAGAATTCACCAGATGTGGTTACCAGTATGCTCAAAATCTTTACTTATGATGTCTATGCATTGTTAAACTCGGGTTCCACATTGTCATTTGTGACTCTTTATGTAGCTATGAAGTTTGGTGTCAGTCTAGAATGTCTTCCTGAGCCTTTTAGTGTTTCCACTCCTATTTATAAGGGCTGCCCAGTATTAGTTTATCATAAGAAAATCGCAGTTGATTTGATTGAGTTATACATGGTAGATTTCGATGTCATCGTGGGCATGGATTGACTTCATACCGATTATGCTTCCATAGATTGCAAAACCAGGGTAGTTAAGTTTCAGTTTCCTAACGAACCATTCCTAGAGTGGAGGGTTGTTGCCTTCCAGCACATGCAAGTATACATGGTCAAAACAAGTAATATAGTGGGCTAAATTAAAGGATTGAATTATCGTATCCAAGGGATTTAATTTAAATTGTTAATAATTTGAGTTATGATGTTTGGAGTGAGATAAGGAAATAGTTGATTAAAGTTTGGATCAAATAGATTTACTTTTAAGTCAAGCTTGTGCTAAAATAAACAAATCTATTTCTTTTAGTATTTCAATTATCAAATGATGCGAGATTATGGGATTGTAATTTTAATGACGCAGTATTAATATAGAATTTCACACCTATGTTTGGACAGTGATTATTGATTTGCAGGGTTAAAATTACCAAATCGGGATTGCACACCTCTGTTGGCCTATTTCTATTGTTTGCCTAAGTACATCGTTTAGCGGGGATAAATAATACAATCGAAATACATTAATATTTTCTTCCCGCCTACTAAATCAAGCTTGGTGTAAAGGTAGTTGTCACAAATCTCCAATACACAAATCAATCTAATATTTTAGTTGAACAAACTCCCTACATTATTGTGTTCTATATATTCCAACATATTTTGAATTCATAATGCATAATATATTCATTCCATAGGTGATCAAGCTAAGAAATGTAGATTTAAATAATGTAAGAACAATCACAAAACTCATTCATAAGCATAAAAACTCAAAGATTAATACATTATCTGTGACTACAATCTCAAAAAGTAGAAAGATTAGCCACTCATGCTAATTATACACAACAATACCATAACGAAATATATCAACATACAATGAAATGAAAACAAAACTAACCCAAAATGACTTTTGTACGTTACAACTGCCTCACAAGCTTCTCCTCTCAAAACTCAGTCAAGAATTAGATTAAGCAAGCTAACCATGACTTATATAACCTAAAAATCTGAGTTTTAATGCGTTTTCCCTCAAGTCCACAATGCAGACTAGTATTATTTTAATCAAACTTTACATTTATTGTTGACCGAGCAAATTTTTCCACCTTTTCACACTAGTCCAAAACACGGACTAGTGTTAATTAGGTAGAATTTTTACCTACTTTGTTGACTTGGTAATTTTCAGCATTAAAACACTGGTCCGCGACGCGCCTTCGTCGCGGACCAAGTGTTGAAATTTTTCTCTTCTTGTTTTCTTGTACGGATTGTTTTCCTTTGCTCCGGATCGTATTCCGGATCCTTAAAATTTTGATAAAATCAATAAAAACACAACCCCGAGGCGTAATTTGTCCAGTGTTAACAAAATACATAAAAATCCTATTAAAATACCTAAAACTCTATGGATTTACCCTTGAACTTAACTCTATTTATATGACTTTTGCTTATTTTGGTGTATAAATACGCCTAAGATCAAGGGATAACTCAGTTTTTCCTAAGGTCAGTCTGTGTAAGCCAGAAAGTTAATTTCCAAAGGGTGCATGTACTACCTAGTCAGAGTTCAGGATTCTCGGACACTATCTCTCTAGTCTGTTCCAGTTGTGAATGAGTTTCCAGAAGTCTTTCCTGAGGATATTCCCAGAGTCCCTCTTAATAGCGAGATGGACTTTGGGATAGATACTCTCCTAGATACTCGGCCCATATCCATTCCTCTATACCGTATGGCTCCTTCGGAGCTAAAAGAGTTGAAGTTGCAGCTGAAAGATCTCTTAGATAAGGGTTTCATTAGACAAAACATCTCACCTTAGGCTTCTCCAGTTCTCTTCGTGCGTAAAAAGGACGGTTCTCTTCGGATGTGCATAGATTACCATCAGTTGAATAAGGCCACCAAAGAACAAGTATCCTCTTCCCAGAATTGATGACCTATTCGACCAACTTTATGGTGCTACTTGTTTCTCCAAAATAGATTTCAGATCTGGGTGCCATCAGCTTAAAGTTAGAGAAAGAGACATTCCTAAAACAAATTTCAGAACCCGCTATAGTCATTATGAGTTCTTGGTCATGTATTTTGGACTGACAAATGTACTAACAGCTTTCATGGATCTTATGAACAGGATGTCGAGCAAATGCACCAGCAGCTTTCATGGATCTTATGAACAGGGTGTTGAGGCCGTACCTAGATATGTTCGTTATTGTCTTCATAAATGAAATCTTGATCTATTCTCATAACAAGGAGGAACATGCTAACCATCTTAGAATCATCCTTCAAACCGTTATGGATCAGCAACTATATGCAAAAAATTTCAAATGTGAGTTTTGGTTGGCATCTATAGCATTTTTGGTGCATATTGTGTCCGGTGAAGGTATTCGTGTTGATTCCCAAAAGATGAGTTAGTGAAGAATTGGCCAAATCGATAACTCCAATAGAGATAAGGAGTTTTTTGGGCTTGCCGAGTTACTACAGATGGTTTGTAAAGGGATTTTCTTCTATCAGCTCTTTTGACTAAACTCACTTAGAAGAAGGTTAAGTTCGAATGGTCAGAAGCTTGTGAAAAGAGTTTCCAAGAGTTGAAAACCAGGCTGACCACAACCTCGATGTTATCCTTACCCGAGCGAGCTGATGACTTTGTGGTATATTGTGATGATTTCAAAGTTGGGTTGGGATGCGTATTGATGCGGAGAGGCAAGGTGATAGCATATGCCTCCAGACAACTTAAGACTCATGAGAAGAACTACCCAACTTATGATCTTGAGCTGTTTGCTTTAAAAATCTAGAGACATTATATTTATGGTGGCCACGTAGATGTATTTACGGACCACAAGAGCTTATAATATGTAATCATCCAGAAGGAGCTGAATTTGAGGTAGATGAGATGGTTGGAGCTGTTAAAAGACTATGATATGAGCATCCTCTACTACCTAGATAAAGCTAAAGTGGTTGTTGATGCTCTTAGTAGGTTGACCATGAAAAGAACTGCTCATATAGAAAACGAAAAGAAAGAATTGGCTAAAGAAGTACACAGACTAGCCCGTTTGGGGGTGCAGATTGAAGATTCTGAGGAAGGTGGTTCCATTATCAATAGGGCAGAGTCATCATTAGTGGTGAAGGTTAAAGAAAAGCAAGATAGAGATCTTATCCTCCTTCAGTTGAAAGAAGATGTGCAGAAACAGAAAGTATTAGTGTTTGTAAAAGGGAGAGATGGGATCCTGAGATACCATGGTAGGTTGTGTGTGTCAAGTGTTGATGGCCTTAAAGATAGAATCCTAGCTGAAAATCATAATGCTATATACTCTATTCGCCCTGGTGTAACAAAGATGTATAGAGATTTACGAGAAGTCTATTGATGGGGTGGCATAAAGAGGGACATTGCAGAGTTCGTGTCTAGATGCCCGAATTGCCAGCAAGTTAAGGTAGACACCAAAGACCTTGTGGTGTGGCTCAGAACATTGAAATTCCAGAATAAAAGTAGGAGATGATTAACATGGACTTCGTAACAGGCTTACCTCGGTCACGTAGATAGCATGATTCAATATGGGTTATAATAGATAGAATGACTAAGTCAGCTCACTTTCTACCTATCAAGACGATCGATACAACTGAGGACTATGCCAGACTTTATCTTAAAGAGATTGTGAGGCTGCACAGGGTCTCTATATCCATTGTTTCAGATAGAGGAGCTCAATCCATAGCACAGTTTGGAAGTCCTTTCAGAAAGGGCTTGGTACAATGGTGAATCTTAGTACAACTTTCCATCCACAGACAGACGGGCAAGCGAAGTGAACCATACACACTTTTGAGGATATGTTGAGGGCGTGCATGATAAACTTTAAAGGTAATAGGGATGATCATTTACTCTTGATTGAGTTTTCCTATAATAATAGTTTCTAGGTAGCATACAGATGGCACCGTATAAGGTAGGATTGATAGGACCTAATTTAGTCCACCAGGCTATAGAGATGGTGAAGGTTATCTAAGAATGGCTAAAGACAACCCAGAGTCGACAAAAGTCTTACACTCATGTTAGGAGGAGAGATTTGGAATTTGAGGTAGGTGATTGGGTGTACCTAAAGGTATCATCGATGACAGGGGTTATGACATTTGGGAAAAAGGGGAAGCTCAGGCCACGATATATTAGTACTTACCAGATTCTGAGAAGATTTGGTAGTGTTGCTTACGAGTTGGAGTTACTAGTAGAGTTGAGTCTTATACATCCGGTATTTCATATTTCCATGCTTAAGAAATGCTTGGGAGATCCCTCTCTAGTTGTCCCTATATAAAGTGTTGGAATTAAAGATAACTTGTCCTATGAAGAAGTCTCAGTGCAAATACTAGACCGATAAGTTCGCAAGTTGAGGACCAAGGAGATTGCTTCAATAAAGGTATTGTAGAGAAACCAATTCGTTGAAGAAGCCGCATGGGAAGCAGAAGAAGATATGAAGGCCAAATATCCAAACTTGTTCGTTGGCCTAAATGAGGATGTTGAAGGTAAATTTTCATAATCAATTTCAAAGACTTATGTTTGTTAAATTCAGTAATCTTGTTGTCTTGAGCCAACTTTTTCTATATCGTTATCATTTAAGGACGAATGATCCCAAGGGGGAGATATTGTGAAACCCGACAAAATTACCAAAATACGCCTAAAAAGGGATCATGCGCGTAACACATCTTTCCATGCTCCATTCATAAATTCGAGACTGGATTTCCGATCAGTGCGGAAATTGAGTGAAAAAATGATAAAAACTCGATTTTAGAGCAACCGAGTCAAAATAAAATTTTTTCTAATTAATTCCAGGCAGTAAGGGTCCGTGCCTAAGGTGCGACGTGCGTGGGACGCGAATTATATTTTTTTCAAGTTTTCGATGGGAAGCTGGAATTCGCAAAAAGAAAAAAGGGAAATGCACATGTCCACGCCCCTGGCGTGATGCAGACATGTTGTATCAAGCTGAAATCTTTTTCTTTTGTTTAAGGAAGGGTAGCTTCGACTTTTTCCACCCTCCTTAAACCTTAATTAGTCAGTTTTCACCTGATTAATTCATAAAAATGCATTATATTCTTCATTAACGTTAGACAATTTTAAGAAAATCCAGGCGTAGAATTAAAAACCTAGCTAGGGATTTCAAGAATCTCTTCAATTCTTCCAAGAATTTGAGTTTTCAGGTATGTAAAGCTCCCCAAAAGTTATTTTATAAATATTTTAGCAACTTAAATACTAGTTTTCACCAAAGATTCCAATTACAAGTTGAGATCAAAGTTCCCTTTATTTCTTGTAAAGTTTATTAAAGTACTATTCATGCATAAATGTTTGATAAGTATCATGACTCTTGTTGGCTTTACTATTGATTTAAGGTATTGAAACAAAGATTTATAGTTATGGTTGAACTATGAGGGCTCTTTATGTATTTTATAAATAGCCATAAAATTTACAGCTAATTTAAGTCTAAGAAGTACTTTAAGATCCTATGTTTGCATTATAGTTGAGTAACCCAGTTATGCTTTTGAGATACTTACAATGATATTATTTTTTGTACAAGAATAGAGTCAAGTTGAGCAAAGTTTAAGAAAAGCTAAGTGGGGCTAAGTCTCGAAAGATCAAAGAGATATTTTGAGAAGTACTACTTTTAAGTTTTGAGCAATATAAAAGTTATTTTGAGAATAGTATTGAGTACTGATATGAGTGAGAGTAGAATTAACAACTTGAACTCATAAACTACGTAGCCAGCATAGGATAGGATTTTATCAAGGTACAATTCCTCACGTATCAAGGTACAATTCCTCACTTGCCACTGAGATGACCCAGTTTTGGATGGATACACTTCCTTAGTTTTTCGTCCCCTACCCCGGCAAAGTACGGTACGGCTCTGGCAGCGTGGGCAAGATGCTATATCACCACAAAGTTCATAGTGATGATTGTCGGTTAGAGAAATTCCCTAAGTTAAAGTTAGTTATGTTTTACATACAGATTTTCAGCATTTTTCATCATACAGAGTATTTATTACTTGTGTCATTTTATTTTGAGATATGATTATTTTACTTTGAGAAATATTGCATCACTCTGAGTTTTCGTTTTTGCCATTTTACATACCGTACATTTCACGTACTGACGTCCTTAGGACCTGCATCATTTTATGATGCAGATATAAGTGACAGAGTCCTTCAGCAACCGCTTCGTTGAGGACCAGACATCATCCAGCTATTAGTGAGGCATCTTATCAGTCTGAGGCTGTTTGAAGTTATCTATGTTTTTTTCTCATTCAGTTGTGGCTACCTTGGGGCCTATCCCGGTAGTTGTTCAGCTTATTCTAGTTAGAAGTTCTATAGACTATGTGTTAAGTATATCAATTCTCGTTTATTTCAGTTATTGTTGAGATAATTCTCATTTCAGCTTATTCAGACAGTTTGATAATCTTAGCTTGTTATTTTGAAGCCTTTTTATAATTGTTTGAGTCTTTCGCTGAGTAAGTAGTTAGACCAAGTGGTTCATTTGGGACCAGAAATGGTTATGGGTGCCGACCATGCCTAGGTTGTGAAACCGGGGCGTGACAATGTGCCCTCAACATGCCAAAGATATCCAGGCCATCCTAGACAGCATTTTCATGTTCTAACTCAATTTAACAAGAAATGAAGACCTAGTCTATTTGGATGCTAATCACATGCGCTCTTGTCCAATTTACGAGGGCTAAATTTGTAAAACTCGGTATAACTAACACCAAATTATTGCTAGCCTAATTTGGCTGTTCTGAAGCTGATGGAATTGTTAGAATTCTGTTTTGAGGTTGTTTAATCCGACTTTACTGCTAAACTCATTTTTTGAATTTAAATCGGTTAGTATTATAAAAAATGCACATCCTTCAAATGAACGACTAGACAATCGAATTGTCAACACCACCGAGTCACAAATGACTCGAGGTCACTATATGCAGACTCTAGCTGAGACAAAATACCCCCCCCCCCCTCAAAAAAAAAAAAAAAAACTTGGCAGCACAACTTACTTTAGCACCTAAACTACACGGGCGTCCATTTACCCCTCCCCCCTCCCCTCTTAATATTTTTAAACTATTTTATCTCAACCATATCAGCACCAGTCCAACATGCGTATTTAGCAAACATTACTGGGCGCATCAATCCTTTATTTTACCCAGTAGATCAATCCACTACCATTAACTAACCTGTCTAACGATTATATTCCCCTCCCTCATTATTATACAAGAACCTTAATTTTT
>JAABOM020000012.1:17465635-17535993 GCA_011800125.2 Solanum clarkiae | reverse complement strand
TACATTTGTAATTATACTGTAATGACATTGTAGCAAATAAACAAATTATAACAATTTTTAGGTTGATAATTACTATCCTAGTAATTATACTAATTTCAATCACCTTGTGATTTTCCAAATAAACCCTTAATTATCTAACAGACGAATGAGAACACACACATATTTGGTTGTCCTTTAACTTGATTTCAATTGGCACCTATTGATATAATTTTGAGTGAGCACAAATACACACTTAAACTTGTACAGAGCTAAGCAAGTAGACGCACATGTCCTACATGACCACGAGGTATGCACTCAATAGATTTGTATTATGTCATATTGGATGCATATTATATAATATAGTATGCGAATATCTACTTATTCAACTTTATACAATTTTAATAATTCAATGGTGTAAACTCAAAACTAGAAAACATAAATGTTGACTAAGATCAGATTAAAAGATATTTATGTATTGTACCAAATAAAATCATATTCCTTCCTTTTAAAAAGAATGATCTGCTTTTTTTAAAAAAAAGACCTATTTTCCTTTTTTTTTTTTTACAATATTTTAATTTTAACTTTCCATATAGCATATTTAATATTACAATAGTTTAGTATATTTGACATAATTTTAATTAATTATTTTCTTAAATTTAATGCTAAGTCAAACTTAATCCAAATTGCGCTACAGCAGAGGATCACAGTGAGAGCAGTATGCCCATCTTACAGTACCGGACCTCCTAGTTCCTACCATTAATGTACGCATTAAATTTTAACTACTTCAAATTGAAAATCATCTTACTTATAAAAGATGAATAATATATATAGTACTGTTCTACTTTCAATTCATATATTAAGATTTTTATACAATTTCTTAAAAATTATTTAATATAGCAAGTCATACACTTTTATGACACGGTTAAATATCTCACTTAATAAACAAACTTATTATTAGAACAATAAGAATGAGTTGATATTTTGAAACAAATTGAGCGTGTAAAAATGATGAATAATTGAGGCATGAAAATTACCATCTTATCTCTACCGGAGATATAGCTCCGAACATAACTCCCAACCTTCGGAATAGTTGCAACTCTGACATGCTTGATTACACCTTCCCACGTCCTACGCCACACTCGAATCTTACAATCAGCATATGCTGCATAAATCATATCATTCGACACTTGTAACGCAACCACCATGGACGATGCCCTCGTCTTAAGATGATCACATTCAGTAAACTCTGGTAACTTCCACACACGTATTACATTCGCTTGAGACCCCGTGTACACAAGACCGTTGGATACAGCTACGGACAAGACCTGACCGTCCTTTTTCAGCACGGAGGTAATGCACCTATAAGTTGTTTGATGAAATTCCGTGTGATCATCGTCTACTAACTTTGGTGGATTGTGGTTAAGGGTGAACGAAACGCGAGGGGTTGAAGGTTGGGAATTGTACTGAATGGGACATGTATTGGAAGGGAGATCTGAAGTGCTTAAGCGAGGCGGGCTACAGGAAACATCTTGGGAGAAGTTCGAAGGTTCTTTAGTTGAGATGCTTCGCAAGAAGCTGGCGTTGTGATGATTATTTGATCTTATGGCAAAAGATGGAGCAGCAGAAACAGGAGAAGAATTCGGGGGCTCAAATTCTATTGCTGAAGTCATTGGTCTCTCTAGCTAGCTACTTCTAAGGAGGAAGAAATATGCTACTAATGAAGAGTAAAAGATGATGTAATGTACTGTTTTTAATGAGTTTTAATTCTCTCAACTATCTCCTACCCCACAGATACAATGTTGGATAAATGTTTTGAAGCTGGTTTCGGTTGGCTCATTTCATGTGCTTTTAAATCAGAATATTTTCAACCATATTTGAAATGAAATAAAAGTGTTTATAAATATTTATTTTTTAAGTTCAAACAACAAAACTATTATAATTTATGACTTTTGGCTAACTTATAAGTAAAAACCAATTCAAACAAGCTTAAGTTATGTACATAAAATATTTTTTAAAACACAACAGATAAATCTTTTTACATTTTTACACATGATAAATAGATCTCTTATATGAATGAAATCAGTGCCAAATTTGGCAAAGAAGAGGATTGTATATATCACATGTATGTTATTATTTCCAAGGCTTTTAGCTTATACGTCATAAGTAAAAACAAATGTAATTAGGCTGTAACACCCTGGGAAATTATTGAAATACCCCTAGAATGGAATCGTGTGAATAACACGTCTTCCTAAGCTCGGATGGGAAATTCGAGATCGGATTTGCGACCAGCACGAAAAATTAAGTGGGAAAATGACCTCGATCCGATTTTAGAGTAACCAAGTCGAAAAATAATTTTTACTAATTAATTCTGGGACTGTGAGAGTGCGCGTCCTGGGGCGCGGACTCACACTTAAGTTTTTTTTTTTAAATTTTCGATGGGAAATTAGAAATCGTGAAACTTGGGGAAAAACACAAGTCTGCGCCCCTGGCGCAACGCGAACATGTTGTTACGAAGTGAATTTTTTTTAATTACGGAAAGGGACTTTTGGTCATTCCCCAACCTATCCTACGTCCCAAAACATGTTTAAGAGTCGTTTATTTCAGATTAAGGGTTTTCAAAACCATTTTTCTTCGTTTCTACGTGAAAGTTCTTGAGAGAGAAGACAGGAAAAAGCTTGGGGATTTCAATATTGTGGGTCAATTCCTTGAAGACCATCAAACGTGTTCTTCATCTAGGTATGTAAGGCTACACAAAGCATGCGATTGTTCTCCCATGTGCCCCTTTGATTGTAGAAAGTTGATAGTAGGAGGCGATGAGTACTGTTTGAAAAATTCTCGAATGTTTTACTGAAAACTATTTTAATTTACATGTATTTTCTTGAAGTGGTGATCGTCATAACTTGGATTATTTGTGTAAGTGATTTACTTGAACTATTGTATAAACCATACATGTTTAAATTGTCAAAGATTTCATGAAAAAAGATAGGGATTGAGTCTAGAGCCTTGATCACATGGGTGCACTTGCTTGTTGTGGTCCGTGTCTTGAGTTGAATGAGTTGATTGTTGATGTTGATGAGATTGATATCCTTAGAGTCCGAGAGAACTTAAGCTTCAAGGAATGTTCCTAATTTATTAAGCTGATGACTAATGAGATAAGTTGATGTTGTTCGTCCAAAGGAGATTAAATGATAAGAAATATTGATGTTTGATGTTGATGAGCATATTGAGTCCTGGGAAGAGTATTGAGTACCAAAAAGGAGCAAGCGTGAGTCCCACTCACACTCATTAACTATGTGGCCAGCGTAGAAAGGATTGGATAGTGCAAATGGATTTTTCCTTAGTCCCAAAAGAGGACTTGCTGTTATTATGTATCCACAGATGCACGCTCTTTTACACCGACATGGTACTGGGAAAATGTCGCAATAACATCACTTTGTTATATCATCACTGGCTCATAGGTGATGATTGTAGGTTTGAAAAACTCCATATAGGTTTCATCTTGATAGTATTCTGATGATGTTGTGATGGTATGAGTCTTAATTGATGTTGATGTGATATTGTCCTACTCTTTATCTTGAGTTGAGATGAGAACCAAATGAGTTGATGTTAATTCATGTAGTATTTGTCTATATTATTTACTTTAGCCCATTTATATATCGTACATTCCACTTACTGATGCCATTTGGCGTTTCATCATTTCATGATGCAGATTCAGTAGATAGAGGGCTTCATCAGGTGATTCATTGAGGTTCAAAGATTTTTAGCTCCAAAGACTTGGTGAGTCCTCCCCTACATTCAGAGAATGTCTTTATTTCATTTTCCAGTTGTTTGAGTTGTTCTGAGTTTGTGTAGCCATGGCCTGTCATGGTACCATCCTAAACTTATAAATATAGAGGCTTCATAGATATAGCGAGATGGTGGGTTGATATTGGGGTCTATTTGCCCCTTTCCTTTTTCACTGAGTGTCTTTAATGCTATTTTATGTGATGGACGTTAATGACTAGTTTTGTGGCCAATAGCCTTTTTTCCTGATGTATATGTGATGAGATAGAATAACCTGCTGTTATTTGATTTCTAAGTCTAATGTTTTCTGCTAATGTATGATTGAATAAAGTTAATGAAGCTAGGTGGTTCGCTGGGGGCTAGCAACAGTCTCTGAGTGCCACTTATGCTCAGGGTACCCTCCCGAGGCATGACAAACTTGGTATTAGAGCCCATAGTTCAAGTGCCCTAGGGTGTCTATGAAGCAGTGTCTAGTAGAATCTTGTTTATGGGTGTGTTGTGCACCACACTTCATAAGCAAGAGGCTATAAGACAATAGGAAGTGTCACCCTTCTTATATGATCTGAGTTCGTGCGATAGAGTTTAACTCCATGAAAATCTTGTTCTAATTCATGCGCTACATCTTTGTAGAATATTCCTCCAAAATGAACTGTTGGTCAGAGAGATACCTCAGCCCCAACCACTGAGAACTCCCAACTAGAGGTCACTGCTCAGAGGGAGACAAGGAGAAGGGGTCGACTTACCAGAGCTGTTGAGGTCCCACAGGTGCCCCCTGCATAACCAAAGCTAGCCCCCACTTCAAAGGCAGAATTTAGGGGAGCCATTATGATGCTTAACCAGCTAGTGGACTCCTATGGTAACAATCGAGGTCCTCAGGCTCCTAATTGCAGCTCAAAGGAGACCACAGCTGCAACCAGGCTTAGAGATTTCTTATAGATGAACCCACCAATCTACACGGGGTCGAAGGTCGATGAGACCTGTAGAATTTCATCGACAACATGTGGAAGGTCTTGAGGGCCGTGCATGCCAATGAGAATGAAGGAGTTGAGCTTGCCTCCTACCAGTTGAAAGACGTTGCCAATATTTGGTACAACCAATGAGATACAACAGAGGTGAAGATGCTGAACTTGCGGAGTGGGAGGAGTTCAAGGCTGCTTTCCTTGACCAATTCTTTCCCCAAGAGTTCAGGAAGGTAAAGGTTGAAGAGTTCGTGAACTTAAAATAAGAGGGGATGACCGTTAAGGAGTACAACATCAAGTTTATTAAGCTGTCCAGATATGCTCCAGATATGGTCCAAGACATGAGGGCAAGGATGACGAAGTTTTGCATCTGGTTTGAGAAGTTAGGTGAAGAAGGATTGCAAGGCGACGTTGTTAATCCCAAGTATGGATATTTCCATAATGATGGTGTATGCCCAACAAACTGAGGAAGATAAAACGAGAGATAAAGAAGAGTAGATGAACAAGAAAGCATAATCAGTAGGGCATGAGTCTAGCCAACAGAGACAGAATAAGGGTGATTCTTATTTTTAGAAGAGGTCTTCTCACTATGCACCCTCTGTAGTGAGTGCACCCGTCCAAAAAAATCGGTACGATCAGAAGTCCTATGGCCACCAGAATTTGCAGGCTCCAGGATTCTCAATCTCAAGTTAGCATGACCCAAGGTACAAAGGGAAAGCCACCCTTTGGAAATTGTGGGAACCTTTATCTGGGTAGGTGCCGTGTGGGTACGGATGCTTGCTACCTGTATGGGCAACTGGTGACTTTTGGTATGAGTACCCAAAGAGGAGACGAGGTGAAGAGAGCAATATAACGCAGTCCTTCGTAGAACCCCTAGCTGGTCGTCATTAGAGGGGGGCTGCTATGAGCACATGAGGTGGAACAAACCATTTTTATGCCATTAGTAATCGTTAGGATCAGAAGGCAACACTGGATGTCGTTACAGGCGTGCTTCAAGTCTTTACTTTTGATTTTTATGCATTGCTTGACCCAGGTTCCACTCTATATTTCATAACTCCCTACGTGGCTAGTAAATTTGGGATTCTTTTGGAGTGTTTGGTTGAACCCTTTTCTTTTTCTACTCCTACTAGCGAGTTAATCTTAGCTGAGAGAGTTTACAAGGACTATATAGTATCTATCTATAATAGAGGTAACTTGGTTGACTTGGTAGAATTTGAGATGGTTAACTTTGATGCGATCCTTGGCATGGACTAGCTTCATGCCTGTTATGCCTCCATTGATTGTAGGACTCAGATAGTTAAGTTTCAATTCTCAAATGAGCCTGTCTTAGAGTGGAAAGGGAGTTTTGTTTCACCTAAGGGTAAGTTTATCTCCCATCTTAAAGCTAGAAAGCTAACCTCTAAAGGGTGTATCTACCACCCAGTGCGAGTTAAGTCTGATGATGTTAAGTCCCCCACTCTAGAGTCAGTCCTGATTATAAATGAGTTTCTTGAAGTGTTTCTTGATAACCTACCTAGAGTCCTTCTTGACAGGAAGATTGACTTTGGGATCGAGGTTCTTCATGATACCTAATCTATCTCGATTCCATCTTATAGGATGATCCCCACTAAATTTAAGGAATTGAAAAAGCAATTCAACGATTTTCTAGAGAAAGGTTTCATAAAACCTAGTGTTTCTCGTTGAGGTGCTCCTGTCCTATTTGTGCGTAAGAAAGATGGTTCTCTCAAAATGTGTATAGACTATCAGCAATTGAATAAGGTCACAATAAAGAATAAGTATCCTCTCCCCAGGATAGATGGCCTGTTTGACAAACTTCAGGGTGCCTCTTGTTTCTCCAAGATAGACCTTAGATCGAGTTACAGTCAGTTGAAAGTGAGGGAATGTGACCTTTCTAATCAGCCTTTAGGACGAGATATGTTCATTTTGAGTTCTTGGTCATGTCCTTTGGGTTAACTAATACACCAATAGCTTTCATGGACTTGATGAATAGAGTACTAAGACCGTACCTTGACATGTTCATGATTGTATTTATTGATGATATGCTGGTACATTCTAAGAATAAGGAGGAGCATGCTAATCATCTTAGTGTGATTTCACGAACTCTCAAAGACCATGAATTGTATGCAATGTTTTCGAAATATGAGTGCTGGCTCAAGTCCGTGGCCTTCCTAGGTCATGTTATCTTGGGCAATGTTATTCAAGTGGATGCCCAGAAAATTGAAGAGATTAAGAATTGGCCTAGACCGACCTCTCCCACTAAGATACAGAGTTTCTTGGGGTTGGCGGGATATTACTACAGATTTGTTGAGGGGTTTTCTGCTTTATCTGCACTATTGACCAAGCTAACTTAGAAAAAGGTCAAGTTTCAGTGGTCCGACAAATGTGAGAAGAGCTTCCAAGATTTGAAGACTAGACTGACTACAGTACTAGTATTGACTCTGCCCAACGATACAGAAGACTTTGTGATATATTGTGATGCATCCAGAGTTGGATTGGGCTATGTGTTGATGCAGAGAGGGAAGGTGATAGCCTATGCTTCCAGACAACTTAAGATTCATGAGAAGAAATACCCCACTCATGATCTCGAGTTAGCAATAGTAGTGTTCGCACTTAAGATCTGGCGCCACTACTTGTATGGAGTGATCTAGACATGTTCACTGACCACAAGAGCTTGCAATATGTCTTCAGTCAGAAAGAGCTCAACCTGCGGAAAAGGAGATGGTTGGAGTTACTCAAGGATTTTGATATGAGCATTCTCTACCACCTAAATAAGGCTAATATTGTTGCTGATGCTCTTAGCAGGTTATCTATGGGTAGAACTGCCTATGTTAAGGAAGGGAAGAAAGTGCTGGCGAAGGAAGTGCACAGGTTGGCTCGATTGGGGGTATAACTTCAGGAGAATAATGAAGGCGAGGTCAATGTTCATAATGTGTATGCATCATACTAAGTGTCAGAGGTGAAGGAAAAGAAAGACTAAGACCCTGTCTTATTCCAATTGAAAGAAGTTGTTCATAAGCAAAAAGTGATGATTTTCTCTAAAAGGGGAGATGGGTGTTGAGATACTAGGGTAGACTGTGTATGCCTGATGTTGATGGTGTTCGAGAGAATCATGGCCGAAGCTCATAGCTCCAGATATTCTATCCATCCTGGCTCCACCAAGATGTATCACGACTTGAGAGAAGCCTATTGGTGGAATAGAATGAAGAGGGACATTGCTAAATTTGTCTCTAAGTGTCCCAATTGTCAACAGGTTAAGGTTGAATGTCAAAGGCCTTGTGGATTAGCTCAGAACTTTGAAATTCCAGAGTGGAAATGTGAGATGATCTATATGGATTTCATTATCTGTTTACCACTGTCCCGAAAGCAACATGATTCGATATGATTGATCATGGATAGGATGACTAAATCAGCTCACTTCTTGGCAGTCAAGACCACTAATACTACAGAGGAGGTTGCTAAGTTATACATTCGTGAGATTCTGAGGTTGTATGGGGTTCCCTTGTCTATCATCTCGGATAAAGGAGCTCAATTCACCTCCCAATTTTGGATATATTTTCATAAAGGATTGGGTACTAAGGTAAATTTGAGTACGACCTTTCATCCACAAACAGATGGCCAAGCAGAGTGCACCATTCAAATATTAAAAGATATATTGAGAGATTATGGCATTGACTTCAAAGAAAATTGGGATGATCATCTGCCATTTATCTAATTTGCGTACAAATATAGTTATCATGCTAGTATCCAGATGGCCCCTTATGAAGCTTTGTATGAGAGAAGATGTAGATAACTGATTAAGTGGTTTGAGGTTGGTGAACTTGAATTGATTGGACCAGATCTTGTCCACCAGTCCATGGAGAAGGTGAAGGTCATTAGAGAAAGGTTAAAGACCTTACAAAGTAGCCAAAAGTCCTATACTGATGTGAGAAGAAGGGACTTGGAATGCATAGTAGATGATTGGGTATACTTTAAAGTATCACCTATGGAGGGTGTTATGAGCTTCGGGGAAGAAAGGAAAGTTAAGTCCATGCTACTTTGGACCTTACCAAATTATAAGAAGGATTAGGAAGGTCGCCTATGAGTTAGAATTTTCTTCAAACTTAGATGGAATTCACCCGGTATTCCACGTGTTGATGTTGAAGAAGTGTTTGGGAGATCCTGCATTGCCAATACCTATTGAGAGTACTGGAATAAAAGATAACCTATCCTATGAGGAAATTCCAGTCCAAATCCTCAATCTTCAAATTCGTAAGTTGAGGAATAAAGATATAACCTCTGCCAAAGTTCTATGGAGGAATCAATTTGTTGAGGAAGCTACATGGGAAACTAAGGAAGCTATGAAAATCAAATATCCACACCTATTCATGCCTTATGATGGTGATGTCAAAGGTAATTTCCCTATCCTTAAGTTAATTGAAGTTCTAATATTGAGTCAATGTGTGTATTTTATTCTTGAGGCTAATGTAGAAGTATAGAAGGTGATGGTTAGTCGAAAGTTTGAGATTTCTAGAGTGAGTATTGATATAAGTCCTGAGTCTACTCATGCCTTAATCCTACCTTTACTCATCATTTGAGGATGAATGATCCCAAGGGGGAAATAATGTAACACCCCGTAAAATTACCAAATACCCCTAGAATGAAATTATGTGCATAACGCATCTTCCTAAGCTCGGATAGGAAATTCGAGACTGGATTTGTGCTCAACACATTAAATTGACTGAGGAATGGCCTCGATCAGATTTTAGAGCAAATAATCAGAAAATAAATTTTTGCTAATTAATTCCGAGACAGTGAGAGTGCGCGCCCAGGGTGCGACATGCCTGGGGCGCAAACTCACACTTAATACATTTTCTTTATTTTCTCAAATCACAAAACTTCGTGAAAAACATATATCTGCACCTTGGCGCGACACATACATGTTGTTACGAAGTAGAAAATTTGCTTTTATTACGGGAAGGGCCTTTTGGTATTTCCTAACCTATCTTAAGGGTCGTTTATACCAGATTAAGGGTTTTAAAACCCATTTTTCTTAGTTTCTACGCGAAATTTCTTGAGAGAGAAGACAAGAAAAAGCTTGGGGATATCAAGAATGTGGGTCAATTCCTTGAAGACCATCAAGTTTGTTCTACACCCAGGTATGTAAGGCTACCCTAAGCAAGTGATTGTTCTCCCAGTACCCCTTTGATTGCAGAAAGTTGTTAGTTGGAGGTGATGGGCCCTGTCTGAAAAATTCAAAAATATTTTACTGAAAACTATTTTAATTTACATGCATTTTCTTGAAGTGATGATTATCATAACTTGGATTATTTGTGTAAGTGATTTATTTGAACTATTGTATAAACCTTACATGATTTAATTGTCAAAGATTGCATGAAAGAAGATGGGATCTATTCTAGAGCCTTGGTCACATGGGTGTACTTGCTTGTTGTGATCCGGGTATTAAGTTGAATGAGTTGATGGTTGATGTTGATGAGATTGATATCCTTAGAGTCTGAGAGAGGCTGAAATTAAGCTTCAAGGAATATTCCTAATCTATTGAGCTGATGACAAATAAGATGAGTTGATGTTCTTGGTCCAGAGGAGAATAAATGATGAGAAATATTGATGTTTGATGTTTCCAAGCATATTGAGTCCTGGGAGGAGTATTGAGCACCGAAAATGGGTAAGAGTGAGTCCTACTCACAATCATTAACTACGTGGCCAGCGTAGGAGAGGATTGGACCGTGAGAACCTTAGTCCCAAAAAAGGACTTGATGTTATTATGGATCCACAGATGCACACCCTTTTACCCCGATAAGGTACTGGGCAGATGCCGCAAAGATATCGCTTTGTTATATCATCACCATCTCATAGGTGATAGTTGTTAGTCTGAGAAACTCCTAGATAGGTTTCATCTTGATAGTGTTCTGATGGTGATGTGATGGTATGAGTCTTAATTGATGTTGATGTGATATTGTCCTACTCTTTATCCTGAGTTGAGATGAGCACTTGATGAGTTGATGTTGATTCATGTCATATTTATGTATACTGTTTACTTTTAGCCTATTTATATATCTTTCATTCACATACTGAAGCAATTTGGCACTGCATCATTTCATGATGCAGATTTAATAGACAGAGGGCTTCAGCAGATGACTCGTTAAGATTCAAAGACTTTTAGCTCCAAAGACTTGGTGAATCCTCCCCTGAATTCATAGGATGTCTTTATTTCATTTTCCTATTGTTTGAGTTGTTCTAAGTTTGTGGTAGCCTTGGCATATCATGGTACCATCGTAGACTTATAGAGATAGAGGCTTCATAGACATAGTGAGATGACGGGTTGATGTTGGGGTTCTTTCTCACTTTCTTTTTTCACTGTGTGTCTTTAATTCTATTTTATACGATGGGCGTTAACAACTAGTTTTGTGGCCTGTGGCCTTTATTCCTGACGTAGATGTGATGAGATAGAATAGCCTGCTGTTATTTGATTTCTAATTTTGACGCCTTCCACTGATATATGATTGAATGAAGATAATGAGGCCAGGTGATTTGCTCGTGAGCTAGCATTTGTCTCTGAGTATTAGTTACACCCAAGGTACCCTTCCGGGGCATGACACAGGCTCTACGTACGCAAAATATTTTTTTAGAGTATTATAAGTAAAATTATTTTTAACATTTCGTACACAAGGTAAATAGATCTCCTACATACAAGGCTTTCAGTGTGAGATTATAACATTTAACATTTTTGCTTTTGAAATTTGGCCTAAAGTTGAGTTTGGTCAATATTCTTGGAAATCATACCTGAGTGAAAATTCTAACAACGTATCTAGCTCCAAAACGTCAAATTTGGTGGGGTAGTATAGTTTGTTTGCATGCACGGGATTCTGATTCGAATTTGGTGGGGTAGTATAGTTCGTTTGCAAGAACGTGATTCCGAATGAATCTCAAGCACTGCTTTAAAAAATTGAACTTTGCCAAAAAAATCTGAAATTTATTAGCTAGTGTAGGGGTGAATTATCCTCCGCACTTGGCACCATATTCATGGAGGTTTGCCGACTTCTCCTCTTTTCATAGGTTGGGTTGCGTGTTGGTTAAGGCTTCTAGTGTTTCTCCTATGCGTTCACAAGCTAGACTTAACATTTGAAGAGGTTTGAGTGTTTCTACTCGCAGAGATCATTTGAATCTGGTCTTATTGAAAATATTAGACGCAATCTGCTTCATCCCAAATCTTTAAAAGGTGGTATTTCTCTCAATTTAGCTTCAAATTCAGTAATCAAAGCTTGAAATTGAGTGAATATTTTAGGTGACATTGTGGTGTATTAGAAAAGTCCTATAGAGGCTTTGTTTGAGGCATTTTTACCATTTTATCTGCTACCATTGTTTTGTTTCCAATGAAAATTTAGGTCTTTGTTGCACGTCATTTTTGGGCTGTTTTGAGCCCCAGATTATGTTCTATTTTAGGACAAAAATTTGAGAAACTATTCAATACCTTTTTATGGAGTTAGTTCAAAAATTTTTGGTGCAGTTTTCACATTCTTGATTTTTGGTTTTGAATTGTTCCTTTTCCATTTTTTTGTAAATTTTGTACCAAAATGTTTATAATGACGTGATTCTATTTTGATAGCATGATAGAGTTCATAGGCCATTCAAAAGGAAAAAGCTTCTACAGAGTGATTTAAACCATGTGTGACCAACCATCAAGTAGACTACGATTTCTCTTCTTTCAAGATTGAGTTTAAATATGTGAATTTATATGGATTAGTATGAATATGGGTGGGAAATCAGCTGATTATGCCTTTCTTACTAGAATTCCTATTTTTAGGTTATTTTTCAAATACAGTGGGTACTTGTACTGTTATTTTAATTTTTTGTGTCTTGTAGCTTGACTTGTACGTGTTCCTTATGTATAAATTAAGCTTTTTAGCCTTAGTTTCAGCTTAGGATAGTCGAAGCTATAGACTTGCGTTCTTTTAGACTCAATAGGCATTATTGTTTGTTTTCAACATCGTTCTGACAACCTAAATCCTTGTAGATTGGTATAGAAGACTTGATCCTAATAAAGGTGGTCCTTAGCTAGTGAATAATGTTTATTCTCTGATTTATTATCCATAAATCCCAATTTCATGTCTTCATTTATTACACCGATAGCAGCGAGCCTCATTTTATGATTTTAGCCTAGGAAATTGAATTCGATTTGGATGGATGGAATATTTGACATCCAATTGTTATGACCACCCTCAATGATCACCTTGATATCCTTGGCGAGCATTCAAATTTACACTCTAACCTTGGTACTAGTAATTTCTTCAGAGTAATGGTTGGATTGTAGTAATAATTCTCCCACCGAAGGATTCGCGTGGGTGCAAATCATGATGGATCAGAATTGTCATAAAACTTGGTATCACAGCCTTAAGTTCATTGATCTTTTTGTACAAAATGAGTATAGTAGAGTCTTGTTGAATAATAAGGAGTTTTATGTACTTTTCTTTGAGACGATATAGTACTTCATGAAATCTCTCTGTCTTTTTGTCTCATCATGCTATAACTTGATTTTGATTGACATTTATCAATCCAAATTTGTTACTAACCTATTTCATTCTTCTATCTACAGATGTTTAATACACAATACAATGGTGTCAGGTTAGTAGCTCCTACTAGTAAGCTAACAAAGGAACCAACCACGAGAGGACATGATCGAGGTAGGGATAGAGGAAAAGGAAAGGGTAAAGGCTGAGGAAGGATAACGTCTCCTAGGGGTAAAGCCTAAGCTAAGAATGTACTCATGGAAGAGGAACTTTCCATATCCTAAGTTGAGATAGAAGAGAATATGGATTGAGGTTGAGGAGAATGTAGAAGGGGAGAAGGATGCAAGGGATGGGATTATAGGACTTTCCTTCTAAACCCAATAATTTCTTAGCAAGTTTTGACTTTTCTAAGGGGTTAGTTAGCTTTGGAGTCATTCCCATGGTTACTTGTTCTCAAACTCCAACTACTCATCCTATCATAGCTACGATCCCTAGGATGGATAGAGAACTAGGTATTTATGCCTTCTTTCATCCCCTTCTTGGCCTAGTGATAACTGACACTGAGCAGAAGAGCCTGTCTAAGTTCTTGAAGTTGAAGCCCTCAGTGGTCCTAGGTTCAAAGAGTGAGGACGCTTATGAGTTCATCTTGGATTGTTACAAGAGACTACACAAATTGAGCTTCACATATAAGTATGGAATTAAGTTTGTGACCGACCAGCTTTAGGGAAAGAATAAGTTATGATTGAGAGCCTTTGTGGAACACAAATCGCTAGCCTTTCCACTACTCAGATGGATTCAGTTGCATGCCTTGTTTTTAGAGAAATGAGTACCGTGAATTTTAAGGGATCACAAGAAGAATTGAGTTTACGTTTCTTGATACAGTGGCATTACATCCTCTTATGAAGCTAAGTTCCATGCCATGTACAAATATGCTATGAAACTAGAGACCATAGAGAAGTAGAGATCTGATTGTTTGTCAAAGTTTGAATCTTGAGTAAGAAATTATGCCTGTTCACATGATCTTTATAGGTAAAAGCTTTAAAAAAGTGACAAACTTCGTGAAGAAAGTGGAAGGATTAAAAAGCTGGGGAGGCCAATGGTTTGGCTAAGAAGCCCAAAATTGCAGGTGACTTCTATGACTCTTACTCCAGAGGTTCAAGTCAGCCATGATCACTTTTACAGGTGGATACATGGTGATTCCACAATAGAATCCTACTCAAGATAGCCAGGCATCTTTTTTCGCATAAGGCGATCAACCTTTCTTCTACCGTAATTGTAATAATTATGGGGTTCCAAGACATATGAGGAGAGATGTCAAGACTCAAGCCTAGGGCCTAGACGTGACACGGTGGATGGGGAACCCGAAGGGACCCCAAATAAGCCTTTTAGCATAGCAATCATACATCCTTGGATGTGGAAGCAAAATATCAAGAACAAGAGATATAAATAAGGGAATCGGCACTAAGGGAAGAGTTAGATAATTGTAAAACATTCGAGACTCAAGCTCATACCATAAGTACATCAAATGTTCCAACAACACCCCTAACATAGATTGGAGTGGAGGCCAAGATACTTTCCGGGCTTACCCTCATAGTATCAAGAGTTCAACATAAAGAAATAGCAAATGACAAGAGTAGCATAGATAGTGTCCTCAGACTTGAGGACTCACCAAGGCTTCTCTCTAAAGCGCCGAACTAGCCACGTGGAGGATGATCAAGAGGTACTTCAGTTCCTATATGGTAACATTATGTAGGCATAAAGTATGCATTAGTATTTTTGTATGTACCAAGTATGTAGGATGTAATGCAATAAGACATAAGGCAACATAGTAAAAATGCATAGTTATAAGCAATGGATAAGTATAATATGAATATGACATGTATGATCAATGCTTTGAGGTAAAACATGCTTTTAAATCATATAACTTGCAAATATGGATTACATGTGTAGGAAGAGACCATAACCTGCATAGCCCAAGTAAACTATTACTTGGACTCCAAGGCATGTCACCCTCTTGGAAGGTGATTGAGGTATCTACCCCTCAACATGGTAGTATGGGCATATCACCCCCCCAACAAGGTGGTCAAGGTATCTATCCCTCAACCTAGTAGTGTAGGCATGTGACCCCTTAACAAGGTGGTCGAGATACCTACCCCTCAACATGAAAATATGTGCATGTCATCCCCCAACAAGGTGGTCGAGGTATATACCCCTCAACATGGTAGTATGAGCATGTCACCCCCCCCTCCCATAAAAAATGATTGAGGCATGTGACCCTTCAACAAGGTGATTAGACATGTCACCACCCAACAAGATGTTGTCAACTTGTAACACTCTAGATACTTTTTATGAATTCAATATACACACACAATCCCTTAATCATCATAAAGCCACTTGACTTATAAACCATGTAGTAGTTTATCAATAACTTGAGAATCCTTGTCAAGACATTTTATCAAACATTTGGGTGTGCAATGCTACTTCAAAATCATGCAATTCAAGAGTTAGATAATATTAGGAAACTCAATGTAAATCAAACCACCAACACATAGTAAAACCCTCATGTAAGATACCTTGAAATCCATCATCAAATCTTACAATAGATCATAGTTTCATAGCCCAAAACATGCATGGTCTCAATAGACGAAGTCAATTCATAGTATAAGCTTGAAGTAGTCAAACATGCATAATCAATCAATATTTCATAAAACCCAACATAATTTATAGTCAAAATCCATAATAAGAGATACCCATAGGTGATACAACTCGAAAACATACAATTTACATAAAAAAGATGGTTGAGCTCCATGGGTGAAAAGACCCAACAGATGAAACCCACATACTTAAATTTAGGGATTCCTTGACGTAGTCTTGAAAGAGACTTGAAGCTTGAATGGAGTTCTTGAGATCTAGAATTAACCTTGAGACACTTGAATTTGGATGGGAATTTTGGTAAAATGGTTGAGAGATTTTAGAGAGGGCTTTTGAGTGATATAGAGTTGAAAAATGACTATGTATAGGTGTTTTTACGCATAAATTGGCATAGGGCCAAGACCCCGAAGTCTTAGGCCGAAACAAGATTATTAATGAAGTGATAACACTACTCCACGACGGGTATGCATCGCGGAGCCATCGCGGACCCACACTATTTCCAAAATTTTTAGGTAAATTATTTTTCACTACGGTCTTCTAAAATTCGGGTTACACCCATCCCACTCAATTTTCTCCCTGATCAAGAATATGAAGTCGAATTTTTTGATATCACGCACAAATTTTGAGATATATAGAAATTACGATTATGAGTTTTTCTGAAGCATATTTTTGGGGTCTTTCAATATCCCCCTTGGGAATATTCATCCTCCAATGTCAAAAAAATATATATAAGAGAAGTGATCATGAAGATTTCAGCCTGACATGAACTCAACAAACGCATTTGAACACCATTTTTAAAAATCTCAATATGAATGTCAAAAATTACTATAAACTTGTCAACATAAAATATGAATGCATGCAATACGACATAAGGGTTGAAACTTAAGACTTGAAATCATATAGGAGATTTAAATTAGTATCTTTGGCTTGAGTAGAGTGGAAGAGGTATGGATATCATTTTCTCATGTCCACCTTAGCTTCCCATGTGGCACTGTCAACTTGTTGGTTCCTCCAAAGGACCTTGACAGATGCTACATCTTTGTTTCTCAACCTCTTCACTTGTCTATTAAAACTTTCCACCGAAACCTCCTCATAAGTCAAATTATCTTCTACCGCCCACACAACATCCAAGGATACAATAACACTTGGGTCACGTACACACTTTCTCAATATAGACACATGGCAGACCGGATGAACCATATTCATTTCCATAGGCAACTCCAATTCATAAACAACCTTACCAGCTCTTCTCACAATTCTATAAGGCCCTACAAACCTTGAACTCAATTTCCCATTATTGCCAAATTGAACCACACTCTTCATAGGCGATATTTACAAGTAAACCCAATTAACAACCCTAAACTCAAGATCTCTTCTTCTCAAATTGGAATAGGACTTTTCTCTACTTTAGGTTGTTTTCAATCTCTCCCTTACCAACCTCACCTTATACATGTTTTCATGACAAAATCCTATCCTAATAAAGCCATCTCCCCTACTTCAAACCACCCAACTGGAGATCTATAACACATACCATAAAGAGCTTCAAAAGGAGCCATACAATGCTTGAATAATAACTATTGTTGTAAGCAAACTCAGTAAGTGGAAGTTGTTAATCCCAAATACCCTAAAACTCCAAAACACAAGCACTAAGCATATCCTCAAAGGTTTGGATAGTCCTCTTGGCTTGGCCATCTATTTGAGGGTGAAAAGCTATACTAAACTTAACCTTGGTACCAAGACCTCTTTGGAAGGATCTCCAAAAGTGCCAAGTGAATTGAGCACCACGATCCGAAATGATAGGCAAAGGCACCCCATGCAATCTAACCAACTTATGAATGTACAATTTAGCATGATCTTCAGCACTACAAGTAGTCTTGACAGGTAGGAAATGAGCCAACTTTGTCATTCTATCAACCACAACACAAGTAGAGTCAAAGTGCCTCCTAGTCTTAGGCAACCCAACCACAAAATCCATGTTGACTTCTTCCCACTTCCAAGTAGGAATCTCTAGGTCTTGGGCTAAGACACCCAATTTTTGATGTTCGACTTTCACTCGTTGGCAATTATGACACCCCAATACAAACATAACAATATCATTCTTCATACCACTCCACCAATACACTTCCCTCAAATCCCTATACATTTTTGTATAACCGGGGTGAATGGAATAGGATGAATTATAGGCCTCCTATCGAATCAACTTCCTCAAATCATAAACATAAGGCACACACAATATTCCTTGGTACCTAAGGGCACCATCTCCCCTTTGGAAGAAAACCTCCACTTGACCATCTCTCACCAAGGCCTTCAACTCTAGCAAGGTAGGTCAAGATCTTGTTTTTTCTTTACCTCCTCAATTAATGAAGATTTAGAACCATCAACAACCACTACACCACCATTATCGAGTTCATCCAACCTAACCCCCAATCTAGCTAACCGGTGAATTTTTTTAGACACCTCTTTGTCACCATCATCAACATGAGCTAGACTACCCATAGACACCATACTTAGAGCATTGGTTATAGCATTAACTTTGCCGGGATGATAATGCATACTCATATCATAATCTTTAAGGAGATCTGACCACCTTCTTTGTCTCAAGTTAAAGATATTTTTAGGTGAACACATATTGGACACTCTTGTGGTTGGTAAACATATCATGAACCCCATACAAGTAGTGACAAAAAAATTTCAAAGTAAATACCACGACCGCCAATTCAAGTTCATGGGTGGGATAATTCTTCTCATGCACCTTAAGTTGTCTAGAGGAATATGCTATCACTTTACTATTTTACATCAATACACACCCCAAACCAATTCGTCAGGCATCAAAATATACAACAAACCCTTCCAAACCTTCCGGTAGAGACAAGATAGGAGTGGAGACAAGCTTATCTTTTAAAGTTTGAAAAATCTTCTCACATTCATTGATCCACACAAATTTTGTATTCTTTTGTATCTACTTAGTCATAGGAGAAACAATAGAGCAGAAGCCATTCATAAACCTCCGATAATAACCCACCAAACCCAATAAACTTCTAATGTCCGATGGAGTCAAAGGTCTAGGCTGATTTCTAATCACCTTTGTCTTCTTAGGATCCACCTTAATGCCATTATCCGACACCATATGCCCGAGGAAAGCAACTTATTTCAACGAAAATTCATATTTTTCATATTTAGAATACAACGTCTCCTCCCTCAAGATTTGGCACCCTCAAGTAATTCACATGCTCCTCCTTATATAGGAATAAATCAAGATATCATCAATAAAAACCACCACAAACAAGTTAAGGTAGGGTTCAAAAATCCTATTCATAAGATCCATAAATATAGCCAGTGAATTAGTCAATCCAAAGGACATAACCACAAACTCAAAGTGCCCATACCTAGTCCAGAAAGCCATCTAGGGAATGTCACGTTCCCTCACTTTCACTTGGTTATAGCCGGACCAAAGATCAATCTTAGAAAAGTGACTAGCCCCTTGAAGTTGATAAAAAGGGTCATCAATCCTTTGTAGAGGGTACTTGTTCTTTATGGTAACCCTATTAAGTTGTCGGTAAGCAATGCACATTCTAAGGTAACCATCCTTTTTTTTTTCACAAACAACACTTGTGCATCCCATGGTGACTTACTAGGCCTTGTAAAACCCTTCTTCAACAAATCCCTCAATTGTTCATTCAACTCTGCAGTGTCCATAAGGTAAGGGGTAATAGAAATAGGTTGAGTCTTTGGAAGGAGGTCTATACCAAAGTCTATTTCCCTTTCGGGAGGAACATCGAGAAGCTCATTGGGAAAGACATCGAGAAACTCATTAACCACCGAAACTGACTCTATCGGAAGGACTTTGGACTCAATATCCCTAACCCTCACAAGATGATAGAGATAACCCTTAGAAATTAACTTTTGTTCTTTAAGGAAAGAAATGAATCTATCCTTGACCATCATATCACGAATTTCCCACTCAAGGACGAGCTCATTAGAGAATTGGAATTTAACCCTACGAGTTCTATAATTAATAGAAGCATAATATGCATGTAACCAATCCATCCCAAGAGTGACATCAAAATCCATCATATCTAACTCAACAAAATCACAGGGCAAGATTTTATGCAAGATGAACACGGGAAAATTTTTATAGACTATTAGATAAAATGGACTCACCAATGGGTGTAGACACTTCATAAGATTCACACAACAATTTGGGACTAACATGAAGCTTTTTCACAACAAAAGTAGTAATAAAAGAAAAAGTGGCACCCAGGTCTATCAAAGCATACACATCAGATTCAAAAACCTTTGACATACCAGTAACTATATCAGGCACCTTATCTGCTCCTTGTCTCCCTTGAAGAGCATAAAATATATTTTTCCTTGGAGAACCCCCTTGTTAGCCTCCTCTTTCCTTTGGACCCGTATTTGCACCATGGACTTGTGGACCACTATTTCTACCTTTTTTTTGATTATGTGGATAATCAATCACCTTATGACCCACCTCACCACAACCATAGCAAGAATTAGAGTGTTTCAAACATGGGCCATTATAGTTGCCACCACACCTTTGGCACATAGGGTTAGGCACCATAACACCACCACCTTGGAACCTTAGGTTGTCATTAACAAACCTTCTATTAGGATTGGAAGACCCTTGGGCTTGGAATTTCTAGCCTTGAGGAAACCGACCACCCTTAGGATTTTGAAATCTACCTTCAAAAAATGATCCCTCTTGGACTCACCATTTCTTCTCTTTATAAGCTTTCCCCCTCTCAAATTGTTCGGCATATGTCATGAGGTAGAACAAATCAACATCGCTTACTAGATGGTGGTTCAACATTCCTCATTAACAAAGTCGGATGCACTCGACACAAATTTGTTTATCCTAGATATCGACTCAACAACTAATTGGGGGGCATACTTAGAGAGTTGATTGAACTTGAGGGAGTACGCCCTCACACTCATGCAACCTTGAAGTTTATAAAATCCATCATTTTAGGCTCTCTTAGCTTGATAGGAAAGAATTAGTTGAGAAATGCCGCTTTAAACTCTTTCCAAGGGATAACATGATCGTTCCCCTTCTCCATCTTCCATTGAGTGAACCAAATTTGAGCAACCCCATTGAGTTGGTAGGCCACCAAATCCGTTTTTTCCTCTGAATTGACCATTATACACCTTATCAATGAATTCTTGGGGATCCTCATCCACTTTGGGCCCATGGAACTCCAGAGGATTCATCCTAGTGAAATCCCTTACCCTCGAGGCCGGAGTAGGAGCATAATGGTCTTGGGCCCCTTGGTTCAATTGATTAGTCATGGCATAGGCCAACATAGTGATAATATCTTGGAACTCATCATGGACCACTCCCCCATCTTGAGGATCTTGAGGTGTGGGAGGGGTCGTTGCTCCTCGGGTGAGTGGGTTCTACTTAGTCTTCCTCTTGGAATAAGCATGATCTAGAATAGCGAAGAACATTGATTAGAAGATAAAGCATTACCTCATTTCTAAAGAACGACATGGATCATGAAGAAAGGAAATATTTCCTACAACGCCTCATAACCTCTTACTCATAGTTGTGGCGCGCTTCATAACCATGAATAAGACTCTAATCGATGTGGTGTTTTGCATTCCAAGGACCATTAACAACCTAGTTCTTTGATACAAAGTTTTTCATGACCCAAGCCTAGGGACTAAATGTGACACATCAAATGGGGAACCTGAAGGGACCTCAAACAAGCCTCTGAGCATATCAATCACACATCCTTGGTCGCGGAAGCAATATATCAATAACAAGATATATAAATAAGGGAATCGAGACTAAGGGAAGACTTAGATAATCATAAAACATTCAAGAGTCAATATCATAGCATAAGTACATCAAATGTTCCAAGAACACCTCTAACATAGATTGAAGCAGGGAACAAGACACTTTTCGGGTTCACCTTTATAGTATCAAGAGTTCAACAAAAAAGAAATAGCAAATGATAAGAGTAGCATAGATAGTTTCGTCGAACTTGAGGACTCACCAAGCCTGATCTCCAAGGCACTAAACTAGCCACGTGGTGGATGATCAAGAGGAGCTCTAGTTCCTACATGGTAACATTATATAGGCATAAAGTGTGCATTAGTATTTTTGTATGTACCAAGTATGTAGGATGTAATGCAATAAGACATAAGGCAACATAGTCAAAATGCATAGTTATAAGCAATGGATAAGTATAATATGAACATGACATATATGATCAATGCTTTGAGGTAAAACATGCTTGTAAATCATATAACTTGCAAATATAGATTACATGTGTAAGAAGAGACCATAACCTGCATAGCCCAAGCAAACTATTACTTGGTCTCCAAGGCATGTCACCCCCTTGTAAGATGATTGAGGTATCTATCCCTCAACATGGTAGTATGGGTATGTCACCCCCAACAAGGTGGTCAAGGTACCTATCCCGCAATGTGGTAGTATGGGCATGTCACCCCCCAACAAGGTGGTCAAGGTACCTACCCTTAACATGGTAGTATGGACATGTCATATCCCCAACAAGGTGGCCGAGGTACCTACCCTTCAACATGATAGTATGGGAATGTCATACCCCCAACAAAGTGGTCGAGGTATATACCCCTCAATATGGTAGTATGGGCATGTCACCCCCAACAGAGTGATTGAGGCATGTTACCCCCTCAACAAGGTGATTAGGTATGTCACCTCCAACAAGGTGTAGTCAACTTGCAACAGCATAGATACTTTTTATAAATTCAATAAATACATACAATTTCTTAATCATCACAAAGCCACTTAACTTATAAACAATGTAGTAGTTCATCAATAACTTGAGAGTCCTTGTCAAGACATTTTATCAAACACCTTGGTGGGTGTGCAATGCTAGTTCAAAATTATGCAATTCAAGAGTGAAATAATATGAGGATACTCAATGTAAATCAACCCATCAACACATAGTAAAACCCTCATTATAAATACCTTGAAATCCATCATCAAATCTTATAATAGATCATAGTTCCATAGCCCAAAATATGCATAGTCTTAATAGATAAAATCAATTCATAATATAAGCTTGGAGTAGTTAAACATGCATAATCAACCAACATTTCATAGAACCCAAAAATAATTTATAATCAAAATCCATAATAAGAGATACTCATAGGTGATATAACTTGAAAACATGCAATTTACGTAAAAAGGAAGGTTGGGCTCCATGGGTGAAATGACCAAATGGATAAAACCCCAATACCCAAATTTAGGGATTCTTTGATATAGTCTTGAAGGAGATCTGAAGCTTGAATGGAGTTCTTGATATCCAGAATTAATCTTGAAACACTTGAATTTGGATGAGAATTTTAATAAAATAGTTGAGAGGTTTTAAAGAGGGTTTTTGAGTGATATAGAGTTGAAAATGGCTTAGTATAGGTGTTTTTACGCATAAATGGGCATGGGTCCAAGAACTCAATGTCTTAGGCTGAAACAGGAAAATTAAGGAAGTGATAACATTGCTCCGCGATAGTCCACGTCGCGGAGCCAATGCGGACCCACATTGTCTTTGAAATTTTTGCGAAAATAAGTTTTCGCTACCGGTTTTCTAAAATTCGAGTTATATCTATATCCCACCTAATTTTTCCTTCGATCAAGAATATGAAGTCAGACTATCGATATCATGCATGAATTTTGAGATATAGAGAAATTACAATTATGGGCATTTTCGAAACACATTTTCGGGGCATTTCAAGAGATTCCCCCTCTCCCATACGAACAATCTCTTATAAAAGTAGATTAAAGCCATTATACCAACAAATAGAAGTAATAACAAGAAGGAGCATCCATAAGTTGGGCGAGCAGGAAACTAAAGAGGCTTAAAAAGCAAAAGATTATTAATGTAGGGGAGATATAATACCCTCCAAGTCGTAAGATTAGATCAAGGGTAGATACTTCATTTTTGGGAGAAATGTTGCAAGCATCTTGACTTTGTCAGGATGAAACAAGGTTGGACATAGTTTGCCAATGATTTTTTCCAAGGGGACCTTTTAAGGAGAAATTCACGAGCCATGGAGGGCACCACTAGGCATGAAGGGGCTCGTGGAGCCTATCTCGACATAAACATAGGGATGTCTAGTTCAGGGTGCACACCTCAAACCACTTCATGGGGTTTTGTAGACACCACGCCACATGAAGGGCTTTTGTGGTGAGCCCTTGCCTTGAACCAGTGCGACTTCACTCCACGAAGGGTACCACGAGCCGTGGTGCACTTCACGGCTCATGAAGTGTTTTTGTGAATGTCCAAGTGACCTTTTAAGGTTAGTTTTAGTGAGGCTAGCCCTTTAAACTTCCAAATCATTTTTAAGCTATTCCTATCACTTTATGCAATACATAACACTTCGTCCGTCATTCACTCACTCAAAATGGTTTTTGAAGCCTCCTTTCGTGCTCTAGTTGAAGGATCTCCAGGAAACCTTTAAGCGCAAGCTAAATTTACTTTCAAGCCTTCAATCCAAACTTATGTATGTAGTTTATGGTCAGTATGGAGCCCTTATATCAAGCCAACTCCAAAGGAATTTCATTAGCTAAGTTTTCTTTTGCATGAATTGGTATAAGGCTATACTTCAAATAATCATTTCTCTTAGCATAAAAATAATTAGGTGATCCATGACCTACATAATTAAAGATCTTTGAATTAAATTTTTAATGCATCTAGTTTCACCTATTCCAAGTTTTATGCCCATTTTAGTGAAATCTGTCTGCAGGAACTTTCTAAGGGAGCACACACGAAACCCTTCTCGGCCCGTGGTGCGCACCACAACCCCTAAAGGTGGTTCCATGAATCGCACCTGTGCTATTTTTCTGGTGCATTCTAATAAGAGTATGGAGGTCTTTTCCCCCTTTTCTAACACCCCTAAACACATTTTATAACTAAAATATTCCCCTAATTCAATTCTTATGCTTTACTAATCCTCCTATTCAAGTCTAACACTTATTCTCTTAAAATCTAAGTCCTGAAACACTCTCCAAGTCTCATCTTCAAGAATTTAAGCTAAGATTCAATTGAAGTTTCAATTTCAAACTAAATACTACTCAAACTTATCGTCCTAAGCAAGATATGTATGACTTCATTCATGATTACCTTCCAATCATGAATCCCAAATTCTATTTCTTAAATTTCATGAATTTTAAGTATGATTTACAAATGAGTTTTTGTATAATTTAGATTCAACTTGATGAAATTGAGTTATGGGTTGATTTCAATTGATAATTTTACCACGATTCAAGTCATATTACATCAATTTTCATAGATTGTGTGAAGATTGAATCTGCATGTCCCTTTATGATGAATTTATGCAAGGGTAATTTCAATTATATTTCAATTTATTGATTTCCTTATGAATTTACTATGATTTCATCTCATTATGATGTTTAAAGTATGAATTCTAAGTACCCATGCTATTCCTTCATTCATCATGGCATTTATATGCATGAACATATATTTTCATGAGTTTTATGATGTGGGTTATTGCCCTATAGTGATTATGACTATTATTTCAAGACAAGAATGGTTATGATGACATGTGATCATATAATATCTATGGTATGACTTTAAGCATCTATAGGTGAGCATTACAATCATGTATAAGTATGAATAAGCTATTCCTACACATGTATTCATGAATTGATGTGTGATTTGGCTTTGAAGACCAAGTATGTATAACTATGATATGATTTGGCACTTAAGCCTAAGTATATATAATTATGAAGTATGTTTTGGCTTTTCAGCCTAAGTATGCACGATTATGATTTGAAAAGTCTTATCATATTTCAAGCATGTATATGGATATGTATTCCCATGAGTTAATAACTTATCATCGAGATGACTTTGAGATTGAGGCTCGTCCATTTAGTTGAGGCGTAACCTATTAGAGGCGAATCTCACTATCCCATACTATGTGCCACATAGGTTAAAGGATCACCAATTAGATAAAGTTGACTCTTTAGAGGGGTCATCCATTAGATGAAGCTTGATTCCCTAGATGGACCACCCATTAGTGGAGGCTTGGTCAGTTATGTAGGTTTAGTGGATCCACTTATGCATTATGAATGTTCACCTAGGAAAGTGAATCCCCCTTTCCTCCAGTGCAGGGGTGACATGAGATTCCATGTAATAGCAGCATAGTCTTACATATCAATTGAGGTCCTATCGCAACTATGTTTATATATTATGAAATTCATGTATCATGATTTAAGGCACCATGATATGGTATTGTTTTCTATATAATCTCTTTTATATATATATGTGCCCTTGTCATCTAACATTGAAATAGATTAACCATGATCATATGCATTGCATGCACACATACTTAGTACTTTCAAATGTACTGGCCATACTTTTTACCAATATGATCTAACCATGTAGGGAACTATCATGCCTCGAACCTAGGTCCTCAGAGTTACATGGTGAATGGGAACCCGATATATCTCCAAAAAAGCCTCAAAGTATCCATATTCATATTATTGGTTTAGAAGCATAAATGAAAAGTGAACACATAGTTCTAACGGATGGAAAAATAGGAGTCATGCTTTGGGGATGCCACAGGGAAGGGGAGTAATATGGATTCACATAGAACGTAGCACATAAATACTAAAGGGTAGGTAAGTATGACTCACTCTATAGGGGCAATTCGGGACTTAGGATCTTTCACATCATAACTTAGCAACATATCATAATAGTCACAGTCAATCTGCATAACAATATCTAATAGGTAGCCAAATCAATAAGCCTAACCTCCAATTACATCACTTAGCATAGAAACATAAATGAGTTTACAAGATGTCCAACAATGCCTCTAGCCATAAGATAGGACAGGGGCTAAGACATACCCCAAGCTCACCCTCAAAGTAAATAACATAAACAAAGCACTATAGTTAGAGGAATGGTGGTTTTTTCTTAGAAGATAGGACTCATCACAATAAGAAAATCTCAACCTCCAAGCTAGACATCGTACGATAGATGAATATTGTCCTCTGTCCCTATATGGTTAGATCATGTAGGCAAAAGTATGCGTTAGTACATTTGAATATACTAAGTATGCAGGTATATATTGCATATGACTTACCAAACCTGCATTCAATGTTAGATGACAAGGGAACATAATATAGAAATAGATATTTGTAATAGGCATAATATTCAATATGCCATGAAACCAATGATGCATGAATTGTATGAATGCTCATATATAGTGGGGATGGATTATAACCAACAAATTAAACTCATGCTAGCTATTTCATGAATTAGTATGATGATGATCTCCCACTAGTAGGAGAAGATTACTGGCCAAGAGTAACCTATATCACACCTTACGACCTAACCATTTCAGTGGATAGACACCTTCCTTACGACCCAATCATTTCAGAAGGATTTTCCAATATCATATCGTATCAATAAATGAATAATCATCCCTTAGGACCTTGTTATTTCAGTGATCACCACTATTCCTATGTCGGAATATAGTTCAAGAAAAAGGATAGGACCCTTGGGGATAGCCCTAAAGCCTCCAATCTATTGGTGCTAGGTCAAAACATCCCATGAGAATACTTATACATGTATATGATTTCAAAAGAGGCAATAGTCATTTTAAATCATTTCAATGCACATTTAAGCTTAAAATCCAAACATTTTTCATGATCATTCATTCACGGTCAAAAAAGTCAAATGATAGTTCAATATCATGTTTCTCATACATAGGAATAGCTCATTCATTAAACAATATGGTGCAAGCACCCAATATGCTCAAAGAGACAATAGCAATAGACATTTATGTGATCACATTCCTGTCATAACCTATATGTTAACTTAACTCATCAAAATCATTCTTAGAAAAATATATGTCAACTTAACTCACCAATAATTTCATAAAATCCGATGCTCATGAACAAATATGTCATGCATGAGATAAGAATAGAACAAATAATAGAGATTCAAACTTAAATCAATAATACATTGTGATATTCAAGTGAAGATATAAGTAAAATTCATATTTAGATCATAATATAGGTTATCCATGCACAAATCAAGCTTTAAAAGGGACATGCACATTCATAACTTCATAACTAAAATACAATTCATTATATAGGGCTTAAATCATCTTAAAATCAACAATAAAACATAGCCCATATATCAATTAAATTTAATAAAACATAATATTGAAAATTCATATTGAAAGTAAGCAAAATTTTATGAAATTGAGTATAAAAGAGTTTAGATCATCTTGGTTGAAAGGAAGAAGAATCAATCCCATATACTTTAGCTAATAAAGAAATTTCAAGAAGAAATTTGAAGAAGAGTGAGCCTTCCCTTGATTTCTAAGCTTAGGTTCACAAAAGTCGTTCAAGAGAGTCTTCTTAAGAGGGTCCAATATGACATATTTGAATGAAGGAATAAAGTATAGGTCATTTGAAAGTCCTTAGGTAGCATAGAAGGTCACAAAAGACCCTTAAGAAAAAATATAATTATGATATACCATTAGTGAAACGACTGGAAAAATTGAGATTTTCATCTCAGGAAGGACCATATGGTCCATGACATGCCATACGGACTATATACAAGTCTGTGATCCAACACTTGGAAAATTGCACTTGATGAAGGTCCAATGGTAATACTATACTAGAAAACTTTTCAACGTAGCATCCATACGGAGGGTGGTATGGGTCGTACCAAGCCACATGGTTCATGTGCCCCCTTTGTCTAACCTTTCTTAGAAAATTTCTTCCACGATGAAGTTCTGAAATAGTGATTAAATATTTAGAAAAATTTCACTCCATAAGCCATACAGGGAGGTATAAAGGCCGTACCACCCCATACAGACCATATACTTTCCTGTCCCAATTTACTTGGTCCTAAAACTGTGGAATTTTAAGACCAAGGCTACCACATGACCCTCTACAGGGTTTGTGAAGCCTCACACAGCTTGTGTGGGATCCATGTGTGACATGCATTAGTCTAAAACTCTATGATCAAGCTCCAACACCCCACACATAGCCAAGGGTCACTTCAAGAAGGCCCCACATGGACTGTATAGCCTTACATAAATTGTTAGGGCTCCCATGGAGAATCACCTTGGTCCAAAACTTTCCAAAATCAAAATCTCCAAGCTCCATTATGTCGTACAACGTCCGGGTCTTTACATACCAGAGCCTTAACTCATCCATATATTTGTGAATAAGTTCACTATGGAATTTTGCTTGTGGTGAGTCATTTATTCAAAGGACAAGTCCCACCTTTTATCTACCTATGCTATGTTATGATTTTCTTATGTATTTACTTTGAGGGTGAGCCTAGGATGTGTCTTGGCTTCTATCCTATCTATGACGTAGAGGCATTATTGACCATCATGTAAAGTCTATGTATGAGCTTGTTATGTTTGATGCTTGTGGAGGCTATGCTTATGTCTTATGTTAATGTTATGATTTGATGACGAGATGATTTATGATTTGATGAAGAGATAATGAAGTTCTTAAGTCCTTACTCTGATAAAGTAAGTCATATAATTGTGCCCCTTAGAATTGCTTGTGAGGTATATGTGATGGCAAGTCCCATGTTCCCTATTCCCATAACTTGAGTCCCAAGATCTCATCCCTTAAACTTATTTGTTGTGCTTGTGATTATGTAACAATGAGTTCCACGACCCTTATCCCATATCGTTAGTCCTATACCCCTATCCCTTAGTATCAATTAATAATGTTTGAACTGCACTTCCAAATCGATGATTTGTGTATGGATGCTACAAGGCTTGTTTGGGGATTTTTGAGTTCTCATTCATCACGTCACTCCTAGGCCCTAGGCTTGGGTCGTAAAAAATCTTTTTTTCATAGTACTATGGTTTTAAAATAGTCCTTGAAGTCCAACATGATGCATTGAGTAGAGTCTTATTCATGGGTGTGAAGTTCACCACTTCTATGAGTAGAAGGCTATGAGGTGTTTTAGCGATTATCTCACTTCTTAATTTTTTATGTCATACTATGGAACATGTCTTGAGATTTCCTAAATCTAATGATGTCATTGATATCCTTGTGGAAGTACCTCTAAGAACATCCCTTCTACCAAGACAAGCCCTTATTCGATTCTCTCGAGAGCCTATGGGTAAGCAGGTCACTCAAGATGAGTTCTAGACTGTTTTTGGATGCTACCTCAAGTTACGAGTAACTAGGCTAAGCAGGACATTCCTTCTCCCCATGTCCCTACTCCATTTACTAGTGTGAGAGACTTCACCAAGATGAATCCTGTAGAATTCTATAGTTCAAAAGCTGATGAGGATGCCCAAGAATTTATTGATGAAATATCTAAGGTACTGGCTGTTATGGGGGTGACTTGAGAAGATAAAGTTGAATTGACTGCTTATCTGTTAAAAGGAGTGGCCTAAATGTGGTACACTCAATGATTGGTTGAGAGGGAAGGTGATGGTAGGGTTGAATGAGAAGAGTTTAAGTTTTCTTTTATGGATTGCTTCTTTTCTCTAGAGCTTAGGGAGGCCAAAGTGATAGAATTTATCAAACTCAAATAGGGTGGAATGAGTGTGAGGGAGTATGCCCTCAAATTTACAAAGCTCTCAAAGAATGCTCCTAAGCTAGTGGCTGACCCCGTGCAAGAATGTACAAATTTATTTTGGGCATCTCTAACTTAGTTATGAAAGAGTGTCATATGGCTATACATATCGGGGTGGACATTTCAAGACTTATGACATATGCTGAACAAATAAAAGGAGAAAAGCTTAAGTTGGGTGCTAAGGTGGCTAAGAGGGCTCAAGTTGATGATGATTTGGGTAATGTTTTGGTACTAGGTAACAAGTAGGAAAGACACCCATACCTCACCTATCATAAGTGTGCCAAGATATCTATGGGAGAGTGTAAGGCTGGTAGAGACAATTGCTTTAAGTGTGGGAAAATTAGGCATAAAAGGAGGGATTGTAGAGTGATTGCTAGGAGAGGAAGGCAGAGAGCTCGAGCTACATTCACTAGTATATATGACATCCCTTATATTATGGTAATGATAGGTAGAGATTGATTTTGTGTTTACTGTTGACATGTTATGCTGATAAGATGTTAGTGTATCAAGCCTAGCCATATGCCTCTTTCTGATCGAGCTTCATCATGTCATCTTAAGTTATTCAAACTCTTAGGATTGGAATTGAACGATAATTATTGCCTGTGTACAAGGATTTCATGGGGATGGTGTTGGGGTTGCATTATTACTTCATGTGGGGTTATTAACTGTCAAATTCTATTATACTTAGGCCTAAGGGTACATGTTCTTCATGCTCAAATAGTCTAATTCTTTCAATTCCATGTTCTCATGTGACAATATGCATGTATGCATGCTTATGAACTAGTTTTAAATGATATTTTTTATGCAATTTTAAAAGACTTCAGGACTTCAATGTTGAAATTTTTGCATTATATACTCATGTGGGCTGTTCATGTTTGATTTGATCTATTCAGGCTATTTCTTTTTTCATTCGAGGATGAATGATCTTAGAGGGGAAGAATGTAATACCCTACAAGTCATAAGATTGGATCAAGGCTAGAAATTTCATTTTTGGGAGAAATTTTGCAAGTATCTTGACTTTGTAAGATGAAACAAATTGGGACATGATTTTTACAAGGATTTTTGCCGAGGGGACCTTCTAAGGAGCCCTTTGTGATCTATGGAAGGCACTATTAGCAATGAAGGGGCTCTCTACTTAACATAAAAAGAGGGCTTTCTACTTGAGGATGCACACTATGAGCCACTTCATGGGAAATGGTGCACACCACGCCATATGAAAGGTTCCATGGTTAGCCCTTTCCTTGAACCTGTGGCGACTTCACTCCATGGAGGGCACCACAAGCTGTGTTTGTACTTCGCGACTCGTGAAGTGCCTTACGTGAAGGAATCCAGGTAACCTTTCAAGGTATGTTTTAAGTTAGGCGAGTTCTTTAGCCTCCCAAATCAATTTCTAAGCTATTCTTATCACTTTATGCACTGTATAACACTTCGTCTATCATTCGATCACTCAAAACGCTTTCGAAACCTCTTTTTAAGCTCTAGTCGAAGGATCTCCATGGAACCTTCAAGCTAAAGCTAAATTCACTTTCAAGGCTTTAATCCAAGCTTATGTATGTGGTTTATGGTCATTATGGAACTCTTACATCAAGATAAGTCTAAAGAAATTCCATTGTCTATGTTTTTCGCATGAATTGATATGAGGGTCAACTTCAAATAGTTATATCTCTTAGCACAAAAATAATTAGGTGACTTATGGCCTACCAAATTAAAGATCTTTTAATCAGATTTCTAAGACATCTAGTTCCACTTAATTCAAAGTTCAGAGCAAGAGGTATGCCTTTTTTAATGAAATTTGTTTGCGGGAATTTTTCTAATACACACCACGGAACCCTTCATGGCCCATGGTGCGGACCACGACCCCTGTAGGTGGTTTAGTGATAGCTCATGTACCATTTTTCTAGTGTATTCTAATAAGGTTATCTAGATCTATTTCCCTTTTCCTAACACTCCTAGGCATGTTTTATGACTAAAATATTTTCCTAAATCAATTTCTTTGCTTTACTAACTCTTCCATTCAAGTATAACATTTATTCTCTCTAAATCTAAGTCCTTAAATACTCTCTAAGTCTCATCTTCAAGAATTTAAGCGGGGATTCAATTGGGGTTTCAATTTCAAACTAAATTCTTCTTAAACTCATCTTCCCAAGCAAGGTTTGCATGGCTTGATTCATGATTACCTTCCAATCATGAAGCTTAAATTCTATTTCTTAAATTTCTTGAATTTTAAGTATGATTTGCAAATGGGTTTTATGCTTTTGCTTCACTTTGATCAAATTGAGTTATGGATTGATTTCAATTGATAGTACTAACATGATTCAAGTCATATTACATTATTATTCATGGATTTTATGAAGATTGAATATGCATGTCCCCTTTATGATGAATTTATGCATGAGTAATTTCAAGTATCTCTCAATTATTGATTCCTTATGGATTTACTATGATTTTATCTCATTATATTGTTTTAAGTATGAAATCTCAGTACCTATGCTATTCTTTCATTCCCCGTGGCATATGCATGCATGAAAAATTACTTTCACGAGATTTATGATGTGAGTTATTGCCCAATTATGATTATGATTGTGATTTCAAGACAAGTATGGTTATGATATGACATGTGATCACATAATGCCTATGATATGCCTTTAAGCAATTATGAGTGAGCATTCAGCATCATGTACAAGCATGAATGAGCTATTTCTATGCATTTATTCATGGAGTGCTGTATGATTCAGCTTTTAAGCCCAAGTATGTGTGACTATGATATGGTTTGGATCTTAAGCCTATGTATGCATGATTAGGAAGTATGTTTTGGATTTTTTTTCTAATTATGCATACTATGACTTAAAAATACTTGTGATCCTATTTAAACCATATATATGTACATGTATTCTCGTAGAATAATGACTTTGCACTAAGAGGACCTTGAGATTGAGGCTCATCTCTTTAGTTGAGCCTGACCTTAATAGTCAATTTCATTATTCCCTAACTATGTGCCACCATAGGTTAAAGGATTACTATTATATGAGGTTGACTCCTTAGAGGTATCATCCATTAGATGAGTCTTGGTTCCCTAGATTGACCACTTATTAGTGGAGGCTTAGTTAGTTATGTAGCTTTAGTGGATCTACTTAGGCATTATGGATTTTCACCTTGACAAGTGACTCGCCCTTTCCTCCAATACATGGGTAACACAAGGATTCCATGTATTACATGGTCTTACATGTCGGTTGAGGTCCCATCTCTGCTATACTTATATATTATGATATTCATATATCTTGATTTAAGGCATCTTTATATGTTATTTTTTTTCTATATAATCTCCCTTATATGTATGTACCCTTAGTATCTAACATTGAAATACATATTTATCATGATCATATGTAGTACATGCCCATATACTCAGTACATCCAAATGTACTAACATATACTTTTTACCTACATGATCTAACTATATAGGGACAGGAGCCTTACGTCATCCCCCTCTTTGTGGCTAAGTTCATTGCAGAAGTTTGCTTGTGGTGAGTCCTTTATTCCAATGACAAGACACACCCTCTACTATGCTATGTTATGATTTTCTCATGTCTTTACTTTGAGGCTGAACCTGGGACATATCTTGGCCTCCATCCTATCTACGACTAGAGGCAGTGTTGGACATCATGTAAACTCTATGTACGAGTTTTTTTATGTTTGATGCTTGTGGGGACTGTGCTTATGTCTTATGTTATGTTGATGTTATGATGTGATGATGAGATGATGAAGTTCCTAAGTCCTAACTCCCATAACGTGAGTCATATTATCTCGCCCCTTAAAATTGCTTGTGATGTATGTGTTATGACATGTTCCATGTTCCCTATTCCTATAGCTTGAGTCTCGAGATCCAGTTCCTTAGACTTACTTGTTTGCGTTTGTGATTATGTGACAATATGTCCCATATCCCTTATCTTATAGCTTTAATCCTATATCCCTATCCCTTAACATCGGGTAATAATGTTTGAACTACTCTTTCGAACTAATAATATGTGTATGGATGCTACGAGGTTTATTTGGGAACTTTTAGGTTCCTATTTGCCATGTCACTCCTAGGTCCTAGGCTTGGTTCATAACAGGAGCCGCCTCCCGACGCTGCTGACCCCTACAAGTATATCAAGGAAAGAATGTTGCTTATTAGGATGCCATGTCTTAGTTTTTTCTTTTTGGGGTAGGATGGAAGGTGAGTCATTAGATGCAATAATCATAGGTACTATATTGTCTGCAATTGGATGGATACTATTTTATTTGACCCGGCTTGTACTTATTCTTATGTGTATGTAAAATTTGTTTTGGATATTAATATGATTTATGATATGCTTGATTCTCCTATCCACATTTCTATCTCAGTTCGAGAGTCTGTCATAGTCAATTGTGTTATTTTTAAGCCCTTATTTTGTTCTAATTATATATTTTCATACTTGGGCTAATTTGGTGATCTTAGATAAGAATAATTTTAATGTGATCCTAGTCATAACTTGATTGTGCTCTTGTTATCCAGTTCATAACTATAATGCTAAGACTATGACTCTAGAGATCCTAGGTAGGGAAAATTTACAGTAAGAAGGTGTATACAACCTTAGCCAACTAATATCATATCTTATATTTGACTAGGTAATTTATGGGGAGGTTGTTTGTCTTGTTTGGCTTATATACAAGTTGTTGATGTAGGGTCCCTATGTATTGAATCCATTCTTGTAGTATATGAGTTAAAGGAAGTGCTTTCTATTTATTACGTGGTATGCTGTTGGATAGAGATTATGGAACTTAACACTTACACAATCTTTGTTCCCTCTTATTGCTTGCCTCTAGTAAAGTTAAGGGAGTTCAAGATTCAAATTCAAAAGATCCTTGATAAAGTTTCTTTTTTCCTATTTCTTCGTTATGAGGAGGCTCCAGTCTTGTTCATTAAGAAAAAGATTTGTAGTATAAGGATGTGCATAGACTAGCTATTGTTGACTAAGGTCAACATACAGAACAAGTACCCATTGCCTCACATAGATAATGTAACACCCCATACGTGAGGAAATTTTGAACTGGATTGGTATTACAAGTCTATCTATGGCTTGTGGATTGAGCAACAGGTGATAGACAAGATTTGTGGTTTGGTCTATGGGTTGGTAAAAATTTTGAACACTAGAGGTTGGTGTACAGAAGCACTCTACGAGTCGTATATGAAATCATGGCTTGTAGTAGGTGTCATAATTGGACTCTAAAGGATTGAAAATTTTCCAAGTGAAACGACCCCAAAAAGTGTCCAAAAACGTGCCTCGGAAGGCCCAAAATTTTGATTTCTTTCTATCTAAAAATCCATTTGATTTTTCAAAAATTCAACTTCACATTCTTATTGGGGGAGTCCAAATTAGGGTGACAAGGGTATAACCTCAATTTTAAAGAGAAGAAATTGAATTATGAAATTGCACATGGTGCAATTTCCAGAGAGCTTTCTGTGTTGCTTTAGCGACGCAGATCTGTGTAATTGGAGTTTCCGCGCGACATGGAGATACGTATCTGGGCACTGTCTTTTTTAAGCCTGCTCATTATTTTTTTAAGTGTTGGGCCCAAATTTCCCAAGCGTGTTTTCACTTATACTTAGAATTATTTTACTCTAATATCACTCTAAACATTTCCCAAAACCCATTCCTACACTTAGTCTTATTTTACTCTAAAAAAATCAAATCCAAGAACCCTCATCCGGTTTTCAGGATTCTCTTTAAACTTCAAGTCTCCATTGTCAACCTTCACCAAGAACTTCTCCAAAGCTAAGATATGTGGTGTTGAACCTTTGGATCCTTCCACCTATGGTTCCTAAACCCTCTTTTACTTAAATTTACATAATTTAAAGTTGATTTTATATATGGGTCTTGAATATTGAGAAACTTACCGCACAGTGATTTTAATACATGAAAGTATGGTTGTTTTAGCATGTTTTGAGCTTCAAATCTTAGATCTAATGTTGGATTTAATGAGGGGTTTCATATGAATGTCTTGGGGTTGTTGAAGGTGTTGATTAAACGTTTTACCACTGATTTTCCTACATGATTACGTCCCTAAATTGCATGCTCGTTTACCCCCTTTACACACCCCAAAGGTATTTGATAAAATGTCCGGTTATGATTTCTTGAGGAATTGGAAGTCCAAAGCATAAGATATGATATGAATGATGATTATATGATGATGAAATGATGATGAAATGAGCTTATTAACATAATTATTCCTATATAAGGTATTGCATTAGAGCTTATGATGAATCCTATACAAAGTGTTGCATAGACCATGCCTAACCCGGGGGAAAAGCGCCGGGTAACTGGATGGGGGTTTATACTCATTCACTAGGGTGACGGGTGCAACCATCACCAACCAGATGGGGTTTTTTACTCATTCACTAGGGTGATGGGTGCGATCATTACTAACCTGATGGGGGGTTTATACCCATTTACTAGGGTGATGGGTGCGATCATCACCAACCTACCGAGGGGTTTGTACCTTGGAAAGCTAGCTTGGTATCATTTTTCACATATGATATTCTAAATGAGCATGATTTACTTAGCATGTTTTACTTATGCATTGATCATACATGCCATATTACTATACTATGTCTATTGATTATTGTCTTGCATTTTGGGTTGTGATACCTATCTATTGTTGCATTGTATCCCACATACTTGGTACATTCAAATGTACTAACTCATACTCTTATCTACATGATATCACTATATAGGGACCGGTGCTCGAGTTGATCATCCGCCTCCTCCACGTGGTTAGAAGGTGCTACTCTAGGCTTGTGGTGAGTCCTCCATTTTAGGGACTTGGTTATGTCTTTTACCTATTATCTATGTATTAAGAAACTACCTTATGTCATATTCGACTATGAGGGTGAGCCCGGCTACCTTGTCTTGACCCTCCTTTTTCTATTTTTTAGAGGTGTATGTTGGAAAAGGTGTGTAATATGTATGAGCTTGACTCATGACTTTTGACTTCGATATTTATGCAAGTTTCCCTTAGTCCCATTGCCCTTACTTTAATTGAATATGTTTTTATTTATGCTTCCACAACCAAGGATGTGTGATGATATACTAAGAGGCTTGTTTGGGGTCCCTTCGGGTTCCCCATTCGCCGTGTCACATCTAGGGCCTAGACTTGGGTCGTGACAAACTTGATATCAGAGCACTGGGTTGATAGATCCTCAGAGTCCAACACGCTGCATCGATTAGAGTCCTATTAATGGTTATGAAGCGCGGCATGACTATGAATAGGAGGCTGTGAGGCATTTTAGGAAATGTTTTCCTTCTTTATGTCCTAAGTCGTGCTATAGAGTTGTGATAAGTATTCCCCCCTAACGATTGTTCCTTGCGATGCTAGATCACGCCGAATACTAGAAGAAGGTAGGTCCAAAGTCCCGAGAAGCAACCTAACAATGGTGAGCTCCGGGATGCCCTTACTATGCTTGCCTAAGTGGTAGCCAATCAAGTTCAACAAGGGGCCCAAGCCCCTCATGCTACTACCTCGGGAGCTAGGGTAAGGGATTTCATGAGGATAAATCCTTCGATTTTCCATGGGTCGAAGGTGGATGAAGATCCACAAGAGTTTATTGGTGGAATCTACAAAATCTTATCTATTATGGGTGTGGGGCCAAATGAGAAGGCGGAGTTGGTGGCGTACCAACTTAAGGGGGTGGCCCAAATTTGGCTTGACTAATGGAGAGGTGAGAAAGGTAATGACTCTGTGGTGCTTTGAGAGGAATTCAAGTTGGCCTTCCTTAATCAGTTCTTTCCTCTTAAACCTAGGGAGGTGAAGTTGGTTGAATTTATGAACTTGAAGCAAGGTAGTATGAGTGTGAGGGAGTATGCCCTCAAATTTAACCAACTCTCGAAGTATACTCCTCACGTGATGGCCGATTCGAGGTCAAGAATGTATAATTTTGTTATGGGGGTCTCCGATTTGGTCAGTGAAGAGTGCCGATCCGCAATGCTTACTGGTGGGATGGACTTATTTCAGTTGAAGACATACGTCGAGCAAATGGATTAAGAAAAGTTGAGAAAGAGGAGGGGCTATGAGGCCAAGAGAGCTTGCCTTGAGAGCAAGTTCCAAAGGGGTGCTAGATTTCAAGGCTCGAGGCCTCCTCATGCTACTAATAGGGGGTTTCCAAATGGCTTCCCTAGGCCTCAAGGTAATGTTGGTGGTGTGGCTCCTATTGATGCATGCCCTAGGTGTGGAGGGGGTCATAAGGGCCCATGTCTAAAGGGTACCAATTCATGTTTTGATTGTGGGGATCTTGGTCACATGACGATTGATTGTCTAAGAAATCGTGGCAAGGTTCGGGGTGCAAATACGGTTCCATTGGGTAGAAGTAGTTCTCAAGGTGGTGCCCCAAGGCATAATCGCTTTTATGCTCTACATAGGAGACAAGGCATTGGTGAGGCCCCCGATGTTGTTACCGGCATGTTGAAATTTTGTTTCTTGATGTATATGCTTTGATTGATCCGAGTGCCACCCTTTCCTTTGTTACCCCATTTGTTGCTAAAAAGTTCCATGTTGACTCGGAGTTATTACATGAGTTATATGAAGTGTCTACTCCTATTGGTGCATCTATTGTTGCTAGGAGGGTGTATTGCATATTGTATAAAATCCTACCTTGTGATCTTGTTGAATTAGACATGATTGATTTTGATGTTATTCTTGGGATGGATTGGTTGCATGCATACTATGCTTCTATTGATTGTAGAACCTGTAGGGTCAAATTTCAATTTCCTAATGAACCTATCCTTGAGTGGGAAAGTCATGATGTAGTAGTGAGGGCTAGGTTCATCTAATGCATTAAAGCCAATAGGTTGATTTCCAAGGGGTGTGTATATCATCTTGTGAGAGTCAAAGATGTGGAGTCCAAAGTCCCTTCCATTGAGTCGGTTCCGGTTGTGAATGAGTTTCTTGATGTCTTTCCAAATGATCTTCCCGATATCCCTCCCAAAAGGGAGATAGATTTTGGTATAAATCTCCTTTCCAACAAACAACCTATCTTAATTACCCCTTACTGTATGGCCCTGGTGGAGTTGAAGGAGTTAAAGGAGCAATTGAAGGATTTGTTGGAGAAGGGGTTTATTAAACCTAGCTAATCCCCTTGGGGTACACCAATGTTGTTTCTAAAAAAGAAGGATGGGACACTTAGAATGTGCATTGACTACCTACAACTCAATAGGGTCACTATAAGGAATAAATATCCTCTTCCAACGATTGGTGACTTGTTTGACCAATTGCAAGGAGCTAGCTTTTTCTCTAAGATTGATCTTCGGTCCAGATACCATCAAGTGAGGGTGAGGGAGTGTGATATTTTCAAGATGGCCTTCCGAACTAGATATGGGCATTATGAATTTGTGGTGATGTCCTATGGGTTGACTAATGCATCGGCCATTTTCATGGACCTAATAGAGTTTTCAAGTCCTACCTTGATTCCTTTGTGGTGGTCTTCATTAATGATATTTTGATCTATTCTCATAGTAGGGAAGAACAAATGGGGCATTTGAGGGTTGTGTTGCAAAGGTCAAGAGAGGAGAGATTGTATGCTAAATATGATAAGTGTGAATTTTGGTTGAAGGAGGTTGCATTCTCGGGTCATGTGGTGTTGGAGGATGGCATAAAAGTGGATCCTAAGAAAATTGATGTGATTAGGAATTGGCTTAGACCATTGACCCTGTCGGATATTAGGAGTTTCTTAGGCCTTGCGGGTTACTATAGAAGGTTTTTGAATAGGTTCTCCTCCATTGCTTCTCTTATGACAAAATTGACTCAAAAGAAGGTGAAATTTGTGTGGAGTGACGAATGTGAGAAAAGCTTCCAAACATTGAAAGATAAACTTGTGTCTGCTCCTGTATTTTCTCTACCAGATAGGCTTGAGGGCTTTGTTGTGTATTGTGATGCATCTAGAGTTGGTTGGGGTTGTGTACTAATGCAAAATGGTAAGGTCATAGCCTATGCTTCTAGGCAACTCAAGGTGCATGAAAAGAACTACCCTACCCATGATTCTAAATTAGCCACTGTGGTGTTTACATTAAAGATTTGGCAATATTATTTGCATGGGGTGCATTTTGATGTCTTCACCGACTATAAGAGCCTACAATATGTCTTCACTCAAAAAAATCTTAACTTGAGACAAATAAGGTGACTAGAACTCCTTAAGGACTATGACATGAGTGTGCATTATCATTCGGGTAAGGCTAATATTGTGGTGGATTCTTTGAGTCGGGTGTCAATGGGTAGCCTAGCTCATGTGGATGGTGGTGATAGAGAGATGCCTAGGGAGGTGCATAGGTTGGCTAGATTAGGGGTGAGGTTAGAGGATTTGGATGATCGTGTTGTTATTGTTGATAGTTCTAAATCTTCCTTGATCGATGAGGTGATAGCACAAAAGATCTATACTCCTCCTTACTTGAGTTGAAGGCCTTGGTGAGAGAGGGAAAAATAGAGGTTTTCTCCCAAAGGGGAGATGAGTCCCTTAGACACCAAGGTAGGTTATGTTTGCCATGTGTTGTTGGTTTGAGGGAGAGAATTCTTGATGAAGCCCACAATTCCTCTTATTCTATCCACCCTGGCTCCACCAAAATATATAGAGACTTGAGGGAAGTGTATTGGTTGGGAGGCATGAAGAGAGATATTGCCAAATTTGTTCCCAGTTGCCATAGTTGTCGACAAGTCAAAGCTGAACACCAAAGGCCGGGTGGACTAACCCAAGATATAGAGATTCCTTCTTGGAAATGGGAGGTAATTAACATTTGTGGTTGGGTTGCCCAAGACTAGGAAAGGTTTTGATTATATATGGGTGGTGGTTTATAGGATGGCGAAATAGGCTCACTTTCTCCTAGTCAAGACTACATATGGGGATGAGCAGTGTGCAAGGTTGTACATCCATGAGTTAGTGAGGTTGCATGGGGTTCCCTTATCCATTATACCAGATCATGGTGCACAATTTACTTCACACTTTTGGAGATCTTTTCAAAGGGGTCTTGGAACCAAAATTCACCTTAGTACAACCTTTCACCCTCAAACAGATAGCCAAGCCGAAAGGACAATTCAAACACTTGAAGATATGCTTAGGCCTTGTGTCTTGGAGCTTAAAGGTAGTACAAATGACCATCTCTCATTGACTGAGTTTTCCTACAATAATAGCTACCACTCTAGCATCGGTATGGCTCTTTTTGAGGCTCTTTTTGGGAGATGTTGTAGATCACTGGTGGGTTGGTTTGAGTTTGGAGAAGTGGTTTTGTTGGGGGCGGATCTGGTTATGGATACTCTTGAGAAGGTTAAGATGATTAGGGAAAGATTGAAGACATCCCAAAGTCATCAAAGATCCTATGCCGATGTACGGAGAAGAGACCTAGAATTTCAGGTGGGTGATTGTGTCTATTTGAAGGTTTATCCAATGAAAGGTGTGGTCCGATTTGGCAAAAAGGGGAAGTTGATTCAAAGGTATGTTGCTCCTTATGAGGTGATAAAGAGGGTTGGCAAGGTAGCTTATGAGTTGAAGTTGCCCAGTAAAATGAATTTGGTACATCCGGTATTCCACGTCTGTACGTTGAGTAAATGTGTTAGTGATCCTAATGCTATTGTACCTCTTGATGTTGTGGGTGTTGCTGAGGACAACTTAACTTATGTCAAGGTGCTGATTCAGATCTTGGATAGGCAAGTAAAGAGATTTAGAAACAAGGAGGTATCATCCGTTAAGGTCATTTGGAAGAACCAATAAGTCGAAGGTGCTACTTAGGAGGCCGAAACGGATATGCAAAAGTAGTACCCTTAGCTCTTCTACTCCATAGAGCCTAAGGTATTACTACTAAGTTCCATATGTGACTTCAAGCCTTACATTTCAGCAAGTAAGTCATTCATATGCATTCATGTTTAAGTTAGTAAACTTATGATGATTTTACATTTATGTTGAGAATTTGAATCACAAGTTATGTTGAATTCTTGTTGGGGCTGATTTGTTCATGATCACTTTTGCCTTGTTTGTCTCTTCTACATTTGGGGACAAATGTTTCCAAGGGTAAGATATTGAAACGACCCCAAAAAAATGCCTAAAAACGTGCCTCAGCCCAAACTTTTGATTTCTTTATATCTAAAAATCCATTTGGTTTTTTGAAAATCTAACTTCATATTCTTGTCTGGGGGTCCAAATTAGGGTGAAAAGAGTTTAACCTCGATTTTAAAGTGCAGAAGTCGATTTATGAAATTGCACATGGTGCAATTTCCGAAGAGCTTGCCGCTTCACTTCCATGACGCGGAGATGTGTTTCTGGGCGCTGTCTTTTTTTAGCCTGCTCAATATTTTTCTAAGTGTTGGGCCCAAATTTTCCAGTCGTTTTTTCACTTATACTTAGAATTATTTTTAATCTTATATCACTCTAAACATTTTCCAAAACCCATTCCTACACTTAGTCTTATTTTACTCTAAAAAAACCAAGTCCCAAAACCCTCATCCGGATTTAAGGATTCTCTTCAAGCTTCAAGTATCCATTGTCAACCTTCACCAAGAACTTCTCCAAAGCTAAGGTATGTGGTGTCGAACCATTAGGTCCTTCCACCATGGTGCCTAAACCCTCTTTTAGTTAATATTACATGATTTAAAGTTGATTTTACATGTGGGTCTTGAATATTGAGAAATATACTGGAGAATGATTTTAATACATGAAAGTATGGTTGTTTTAGCATGTTTTGAGCTTCAAATCTTGGATCTAATGTCAGATTTAATGAGGGGTTTCGATATGAATGTCTTGGGTGTGTTGAAGGTGTTGATTAAAGGTTTTACAACTGATTTTCCTGCATGATTTCATCCCTAAATTGCACTCTCTTTTACCTCTATTACACAGCCCCAAGGTGTTTGATAAAATGTCCGGTTATGGTTTCTTGAGGAATTAGAAGTCCAAAGCATGAGATATGATGTGAATGCTGTTATAATAATTATATGATGATGAAATGATGATGAAATGAGCTTATGAACATGATTATTCTTATATAAGGTATTGCATTAGAGCTTATGATGAATCGTACATAAAGTGTTGTATAGACCATGCCTAACCCGGGGGAAAAGAGCCGGGTAATAGGATGGGGGTTTATACTCATTCACTAAAGTGATGGGTGCGGTCATCACCAATCGGATGGGGGTTTATACTCATTCACTAGGGTGATGGGTGCGATCATCACCAACCGGATGGGGGTTTATACTCATTCACTATGGTGATGGGTACGATCATCACCAACCTACCGAGGTGTTTGTACCTTGGAGAGCTATCTTGGTCTCATTCTTCACATATGATATTCTATATGAGCATGATTTACTTAGCTTGTTTTACTTATGCATTGATCAAACATGCTATATTGTTATACTATGTCTATTGTCTATCATCTTGCATTTTGGATTGTGATACCTATCTATTGTTACATTGCATTCCACACACTTAGTACATTCAAACATACTAACACATACTCTTGCCTACATGATATCACCATGTAGGGACTGGTGCCTGAGTTGATCATCCTCCTCATCCATGTGATTAGATGGTGCTACTCCAAGCTTGCGGTAAATCATCCATTTCGAGGACTTGGTTATGTCTTTTTCCTATTATCTACGTATTGAGACACTACCTTATGTTATATTTATGAGGGTGAGCCCGGTTACCTTGTCTTGGCCCCTGCTCTTTCTATGTTTTAGAGGTGTATGTTGGATAAGGTGTGTACTATGTATGAGCTTGACTCGTGACTTTTGACTTTGATGTTTATGCAAGTTTCCCTTAGTCCCATTGCTCTTACTTTAATTGAATATGTCTTTTTTTATTCTTCCGCAACCAAGGATGTGTGACGATATGATAAGACGCTTGTTTGGGGTCCCTTCGGGTTCCCTATTCGCCGTGTCACGTCTAGGCCCTAGGCTTGGGTCGTGACACTAAATATGCAAGGAAATCTGTGAGGACTAATTAATACTTGTAAATAGAAGTATGAGCCAGCATCTCCGCTTTCTTGGCTCTGATATAAGTTGGAATTCTCAAAGTTGAGAGGTCATAGAAAGGGTTTGTAATGGAGATTCTGAGGTCATTTTCAGAAAACATTTTCAATAGGATGAAACCCTTAAGTACAAGTCATACTTCAAGCCATGACTCATACATTGAGTTCATGGATAGGTCCAATAGGATTTCTAGTGAATGTGTAACGCACCCGACTTAGGGCCTAGTCATCACATGGTGAATGAGAAACCTAGAGGCACCTAACCAAAGCCATCTTACATATCATAAGCATTCATAAGTATAAAAATGTTAAGATGAAGTAGAAGACTAGGGAAAATGGGGCCAAGGGATGCAATTTAAAACAATAATGTGATGAAAAACTAGATACAACCATAATGTATGTCCAACACAACTTCTAACATAAACTTGGCGGGTGCTAAAACATGTTTAAGCTTACCCTCAATTACAATCATAGCTAAAGAAATATACAACTGGAAACTGAAATGTCTATGTACATCATTATAGAAAGAAAACTAGGATATCATCCCCAAACTAGAGGACTCACCAACTCTAGTCTTCAACAATACAAAGCTAGCCACATGAAGGATATCGAGAAGCACCAGTACCTATGATTAAATCATGTAGGCATAGAAGAATGCATCAATATTTTGAATGTTCTAGTATGCGAGTATGCAATTAATGATATGATGGGACTATAATGAAATAATTCATACTAAATCTTATGTTAAAATCATACATTACAAGGGCATTGATAGTCATAATCAAGGCAATATTTTAATCACAAAAAATAACTTCTAGAAAGAACTTAGTAGAATACATAAATAAACATAGTCATGAATAAGGAAATCATATGTGGTTATGTACAATTTCAATAGTAATATTCTTAGGTGAACAATTCACCACTTTTCAAAAAAGACCATTTTATTATAAAAGAACCATTAGTAGTCATACTGGAGATCACCACACAAACTTGAATATGTAATCAAATACTTTTAGGATATGTGCCATTTGAACTTGTAAAACTATGAGCCACAAGAACTTTAATACACTTTTCGTAGTAAACACATCTTTGGACATAATAAGAGGAAACCATCATAAATCATCATAAGAGGACATCTGGGAAACATGAGGAGAACATGAACATATGTGAGATGCAATGCAACAATACATTATAAGCTTTATAAATAGGATGCGTAGGCATATACAATAGAATATATGCTTCATATGACATGCTTTAGTGAAAACTTACATAAAACATAGTTTTTTTTAACCATACGTATGTGGGAGAGAACCATAACTGACATAGACCATGTGAGCTACTACATATAATCCAATGAACTCTCTTCCATTTGGGAAAGGGTAATGCACTCCTTCCATTGGGAAAAGGCCAATAAACTCCTTCCATTGGGAGAAGGGGAATCTACTTGCCAAGGCAGATACCCAAAACTTTGGTAACTTTGCAATAGCGTCTTTAAGGAACATTATGGCGTACATGGATCCACTAGACTAAGCATAGCCTACAAGGACTCCTATGGTGACACATAGTTATGGGACAGTGAGATTCATCTTTAATGTGCATGCCTTAACAAAGGGGATGAGCTTTAGTCTCAAAGTCCTTTCGATGCTAGGTCGTCCCAAGGAATACATTTGAAAACATATATATAACCATAATCATCATAAAGTTAAAGGAATAGCTTTAATATCATATATATATAGGAGTAGCTCATCTTGACATAAATCCACATGTAGGGCTTTCTCTCTTTAAGAAGGATCTATCTTTAACATAAATTTGAGGGATTCAAAACACCATAAATTTATCTTTCATAAACTTTCATAACTTTATAGTTGAACCATATTCTTTGGAGATCATGTCTCCCTTTCATAACCTTTGATGTGATGATTCATTGGATTTAATGCATATGAACTTTAAATCATGCAAATCAAGAGGATAATATGTAAATGTATTGGAAATCATCAACTTAAAGCATTCTTAGACAACCCACCACAATCATACATATCTCCTTTTATTCTTGGACATACAATTATGAGATTCATCTCATGAAATCGTCAATTGAATTACGAATCATACTAACATAACTTTCATAGCTTGACATCATAAGTAAAAACCCTTAACATTAAAACAATGATATTCGTACATATCATAGATTAAGACTTTCTTTCTTCCATAAAACATTCTTTCACATAGATTAGGTACAAAACTTAGGGGTTCATGCTCAAAGATTTTGAAAACATGCTATATATACATATCATGCATACATGAGATAGAGTAAAACCCTAACTAGGTTAAACATGAATTTCAACTTAATATTCATTATAAACCATAACATGATTCTAATATACTTCATATAACTAGGAATGCGTCATAAAATTCCTGATTAAATCAATTTCCCAAGACTTCATAGTTAACCTTGGACCCAAAGTAAAATTGAGAAACTTGAGCTTTGTGGAGGGAAGGACTCCACAAATCAAAAGCACATAGCTTAGCCGGAGATCTGTGGAAGAAATAATGAACTTTGTTAATTAAAACTCGTAACCCTAGCTTTGCCTTCAATGGAGGACCTTGCAAGGTTGAGAGGTTAGGACTTAGGTTTTAGAAGAATAGTTTAGGAATAGAGGTAAATGGGTGAGTACAAAACTGATATAGGGCGTGTAAGAAGCCGTAACAATGTAGCATTGGGTTTAGAATGTGAGGAAATGATAAAAACACTCCTTTTAGAACTGGCTAGATCGAACCACAAAGGCCCAATTATGTGCCGCAGATTAATATATGACCCATACTTCAAGGTCTCGTATGCCTTGGCCCTTTACTTCTACTTTCTAACTTCCTCTCTAGGAATACTTTCTACCTTCTGTAATTGAGTCCACAACCCATCCTGCATATCATGAACCAAGATCCAACAAATATCGTTATAGGCTCCAAAAACTATGAATCATTCTATGGTCTGTAAAATATTCCATAAGCCGTAAGGCCCTTTGTTGTTCCATTCTGTACTTAGCAAAATTTCAAATTTCTAAGAACCTATCTACAATCTATTGTTATGACCCATCAAATACTCCACAACCTATAAAGTCTCCTTTTGTACCTCCCTTTCGGTCTTTAGACTTTCCCAACATCCAATCTACAAGGCCTTATTATAGTCCATGAACCAAGCAACAACCCATAATTTCTCAACTTTTGCCTCGTCTCAACTTCAAACTTGCAGGGCATTACAATATTCCCCCTTGGGAATATTTGTCCTTGAATGTTAATCATGCTAGCATAATAAGAGGGAAATAAACATACATATATAGCAACCCATCATCACTTTCATGCAAGATTTTAAAATCTTTTAACATCATTTCAAATACATACATAATATGTTTTTATAATTGCACATAAGATTCTAATTAAAATCAACTTTTTCAATATGCATGTATAATGAACAACAAGTCAAGGATAAAATAAATGATGCATGAATGTGAACATGAAAACTACCACTTTGCCAATACGTCAACGCAACCTCTTGCACGAAAACATCAACTATAGCATCATAACCATGAGACCATCAACCATTAATCATCATCATATTTTAAAAAATGCATGCATACTGGGAAAGCCATTTTAAGCTCTTTCTTTTTCCTCCCTCGCAGTCACCAGGCAATCTCTCCTCTTGTGCCCTAACTCACCACACTCAAAGAAAACTTTTTGTCACATCAATTACTCCACTAAATGCATTCCACCACACTTGTTGCATGTAGGATAGGGGTTTCTCTCCCTCTTGCTCCTAGGCTCCAAAGTCTTAGTAGCCGATGATCCATGCTCATCAAAATGGGTCTTCTTTGATTCTCTTGCACTCCTTATCATCTTTTCATCATCAATTTGTTCAATATAAATCACAAGCCTTGAAATATCCATTTTCTTTACTATCATAGATGTTCAACACTCTTGAACAAGTGAATCAAATAACACCAACATAAATTTGCTTATAATAGCACGGGGTTTGGCAACCAATTATGAAGCACATTTGGTTAGTTGGGTGAACATGAGAGAATACTCCCTTACATTAACATTCCCTTTTTAAGGTTGATAAACTCTTATATCTTCACTTTCCTCAACTCCAAGAAAAGAATTAATCTAGGAATGTACCTCTGAACTCTCCCCAAGATATAAGACCCCAATCTTCATTCCTCTCACTTTCCATTGAGTGTGGCATATTTGAGCCACCCATTTTAATTGAAAGGGTTCTAACTCTGCCTTCTCCAATGAAGTTACTCGCATAACAACTAACACTTTATGCACTTTATCCACAAACTCTTGAGCATCTTCCTCCACTTTTGACCCATGAAATTCAAAAGGGTTCATCCAATTAAAGTCCTTTACATTCGAAGCCAGAGTGGGAGTATTTGGAACATGGGCTCCTTGGTTGGCTTGACTAGCCACCGCTTATGCTAACATAGTGAAAGTGGCTCAGAATTTTGCATGATCCAGTCCCTCATCTTAAGGGGCTTGAGGCATTCTCCCTTGAGGCATTATCTAGAAAAGTGAATTAATGATCTGTTAGATAGAGGAAACCTTAGGGGCATCTCTAAAATATGCAATATATCATGAAAGAAGTGAGACAATTCCTAAATGTCTTATAGCCTTCTACTCATAGATGTGGCATGCTTCATATCCATGAATAATACTTTATTCATCGTGATCTATTGGACTTTGAACACCACTTCAAAACCTCATGCTTAGATACCAAGTTCGTAATGACCTGACTTAGGGCATAGTTATCACACGGCAAATGAGATACCTAGAGGAGCCTCACCCAATCTATCATACATATCCTAAGCATTCATAGGTGTATCAATATAAAGATAAAATAGAAAACTAGAAAAATAGAGCTAAGGGCTACATCTTTATACAATAATGTGATGAAAAACAAGTTACAACCATAACATATGTCCAACAATACCTCTAACATAAACTTGGCGGGGCCTAAGACATATTCAAGCTTACCCTCAATTACAATCATAGAAAAAACAATGTATAACTGGAAGTTGAAATATCTATATATATTATTATAGAAAGAAAACTAGGATGTTATCCGCGAACTGAAGGATTCACCAACTCTCATCTTTAGCCATCCAATGCTAGCCATGTGGAGGATATCGAGGAGTGCTGATCCCTACATGGTTAAATCATATAGACATAGGAGTATGCGTTAATACTTTGAATGTATAATTATGTTGGTATGCAATGCATGACATGGTGAAACAATAATGAAATGATTCATGTCGAGTCTTATGTTAAAATCAGACATTTACAAGAGCACTGGTGGTCATAATCGAGCTAATATCATTTTAAACGTAAAAGGCAACTCTCAGAAAGAACTTAGTAGAATGCATAAACTAACATAGTCATGAATAAGGAGATCATATGTGGTTATGTACAATTTCAATATTAATATCCTTGGGTGACCAATGCATCACTTTATATAAAAAATATTTTATTATAAAAAACATTAGTATTCATAATGGAGATTACTTCACATACTTGAATACTTAATCAAATAATTTTAGGAGTTGTACCATTTGAACCTGTAAAACCATGATTCATAGGAACTTTATTTTGTTGTAATAAACATCCTTGGGTATAATAAGAGGGAACCATCATAAATTATCATGAGAGGACACCTTGTGGACATGAGAAGAACATGAACATATGTTAGATGCAATGAAACAATACACCATAAGCTTCATAAACAGGATGCATAAGTATATACAATAAAATATAAGCTTAATATGTCATGAATAAGTATGCTGCATGAAACATAGCTTCTTTATATCATATGTATGTGGAAGAGGATCGTAACTGACATAGACTGTGTGAGATACTACATGGAACTCAATAAACTCCTTTCATTGAAATAATGCCAATGCACTACTTCTATTGGGAAAAAGCCAATGAAGTCCTTCAATTTAGAGAAGGGGAATATACTTGCCAAGGTAGAAGTAAAAAGCATTGGTAACTTTGTAATATCATCTTTAAGGAATATTATGGCTTACATTGATCCACTAACCTAAGCATAGCCTATAAGGTCTCTTATGGTGGCACATAGTTATGGGACATTGAGATTCATCTCCAACGGTTCATGCCTCAACTAAGTGGATGAGCCTTAATCTCAAAGTCCTCTCGGTGCTAGGTCATCCAATGGAATACATTTGAAAACATATATGTAACCATAATCATCTTAAAGTTAGAGAAATAGATTTAACATTATATACATATAGGAGTAGCTTATCTTCACATAAGATCCACATGTAGGGCTTGCCGTCTTTTAAGAAAGATCTATCTTTAACATAACTTTGAGGGATTCAAAACAACATAACTTTAACTTTCATAAACTTTCATATCTTTATAATTGAATTCTCATCTTTGAAGATCATGTCTCCCTTTCATAACTTTTGATATGATGACTATGTGGATTTGATGCATATGAACTTTAAGTCATGCAACTCAAGCGGACAATACATCAATGTATTGGAAATCATCAACTTAAAGAATTCTTAGACAACCTACCCCAATCATACATATCATATATCATTCTTGGACATAGAGTTATGATATTCATCATATGAAATCATCAATTGAATCACGAATCATAGTAACATAACTTTTATAACTTGATAAACATAAGATAGCTTCACAAGTGAAAACCCTTAACAATAAAACATTCATATTCTTGCATATCAAAGATTGAGACTTTTTTCCTTCCATAAAATTTTCTTTTCAGATAGATTCAGTACAAAACTTGGGGGTTCATGCTTAAAGATTTTGAAAACAAGCTATATACACATATCATTCGTACATGACATTCAGTAAAACCTTAACTAGAAAAAGATATGAATTTAAAATCAATGTTCATCATAAACCATAACATGATACTAATATACTAAATATAACTAGGAATGCATCATAAACTTCCCAATTAAATCAATTTACCAAAACTTCATAACATACATTAACATTGGACCTCAAAGTAAAATCAAGAAACTTGAGCTTTGTGGTGGGAAGGACTCCACAAATTAAACCCATATACCTTAACTGAAGATCAATAGAAGAAATCATGAACTTTGAATAAGAAAACCCAAAACCCTATCTTTTCCTTCAATGAAAGGCCTTGGGAGGTTGAGAGGATTGGGGCTTAGTTTTAGAAGAATGGTTTAGGAATAGGGGTAAATAGGGGAGCAAAAAACTTATATTGGGCTTGTAAGAAGCCAAAATGATGTAGCATTGGGTGTTGAATGTGATGAAATGATGAAAACACTCTTTTTAAAACTGGCCGAATTGAACAACAGAAGCCCGATTATGGGTCATAGATGAATGTACGACCCGTGCATCGTGGTCTCATAAGCCTTGGTCCCTTATTTCTGCTTTTTAACTTTTGCTCTATGGACACATTCTATAGTTTGTAATTGAGTCCACGACCCATCCTATATATCATGAACCACGATCTAGAAAATATCCTAACAAGCTCCAAAAGCTATGAATCATTCCATGGTCCATAATATATTCCACGAGCTGTAAGACCTTTGTAGTTCCATTCTATACTTAGCAAAAATTCAAATTTCCAAGACCCCATCATTATCTACTGTTACAACCCATTAGACACTCTACGACCCATAAACTCTTCTTGTACCTCACTTCTAGTCTTCAAACTTTCCCATCATCTAATCTACAAGGACTTAGTACAATTCGTGCACCAAGAAACGACCCATACCTAGGTCTCATGGTTTCATTCCAGTGGTCAATTTCTCAACTTTTGCCTCATCTCCACTTCAAACTTGCAAGGCATTACAAAGGGCTATTATGTTATTTTTGACCTATTTAACTCCTAAACTACATTGTTTGACCCTGGTAGCCACCATTAATTGATTTAATCTCAATAAAACTATTGCTATTCTCATTCTAACTCATTTTCTCTTCAAATCACTCTAAAATTTCTGTCCTTTCTCTCTCACGGGAATCTCTCCATTAAAGCCTAGGGTCAAGTTTTTGGTCAAAGATTTTAAGTCAATTCATATAGGAATTTATGTTTTTCCACTCAAGGTATTGTTGGGTTTTATCCATGGACTCAGTCCATCCATGGAGCCTAACCTAAACTCTCTATTTTCTTCAAGTTCAAGTATGAAATTGTTTTATAGGTATTCATGATATCATTCCAAATGCTTGAATTATAGTTATTACATGATTAATTCACTTAATTATACATGAATTATTATTAAGTATATGAACTTCATGATTTTCAATTGAATTATAAGGAATTAGTAGTATGTGTTGATTAGGGAATATTTAATTGATATGGCTTCCTTTACCAATGATTTAATTTGATCTTAGTTGCATTGATCCTACATGATTTATATTCAATTCAATTTTTTTACTTCAATTGTCTGTAGACCTGTGCTTTGGCCTATATTACCTATGATCAAGATATGATTCTCATGAATAAGATTTTTAAAGTGTGTTTATGATATTGATGATGAAAATGATCTAAGAACGTAATGTTTTATGAAATGCTGATAAGATGGGGAGTATACCTACATTCTACATAAAACATGTAGATGGACTATTCCTATATTATGAAATGGTAATGGACCTATGATGTCTATTCCACAAACTATGAAAGCATGATTCTAAAGTATGACAATGACTATGTTTATTATATGATTGTGCACTTTCTAGGATTTAACTCAATACCAAATGAGCTTCAGTGAGGGGGACTATCCCCAAGGATCCTTATATAAATTTTTATATCTCATAACTATGTATCATCATAGGTTTAAGGTTATGTACCTATAAAGTATCAAGTTAGTGGATCCACGAACTTAGGATACTCACCGTGCTTGGATAGAGCCCAAAGGATGAGGTCTTTATGTGTACATGTGACACTCATAAGGTAGAGCATATAGGGTAAGAGTCGAGTCTACCTTGGTAAATTAGACTCTTTTTTCTCCAGTGTAAAAGGAACATAAAATTTCATGTAATAGTTTGCATGGTCTTTTTGTTAGTTATGATCCTATTCCCATACACGTATGTATGCTAGGTTGTAAAATGTTTCAAATATTTTCATTCATAATTCTAAACATACATTTTTCATTCATATCTTGTCGTTATTCTATTGATAATATTATGCATATTATTATTATGACCATGATGTTTTTTTGATGCATGATATATATACATATTTAGTGTATTGTATGTACTAACACATACTTTTTACCTACATGATCTAACCATGTAAGAACGCATGACGAGACTACTCCTCACATTTGGGTCTAGAGTAGGACATCACTATGAAGATTGTTGGTGAGTTCCCATTCTTTAAGGACAAGCCTCATTCTTTCTTATGTTTTGATATGTTGAGACTTATGATTTCATTTTATCTTAAGGGTGGGCTAGTAGCATGTCCTAGACCGCACCCAGATCTATGATCTAGAGGCCTGTATGGATGGATATATGTAATTCCCCTTAATGGTAGATTGTGGATTCTTATGCTTTCCACCTTCTTTACTTCTTAGGATGCTTTAACTCTTTATGTATGCTGATGATATGAACAAGTGGCTTAGATGGGGCACCTTCGGGTTCCACATTCATTATGTCACGACTATGCCCTAGGCTCAAACCGTGACAAATTTTGTATCAGAGCACAAAGACTGAAAACATCCTAAGGAGTCCAACATATCACATATAGGAGAGTTTTATTCATAGGTGTGAAGCGCGCCATATCCATGAAGAGGAAGGTATGAATTGTTTAGGAACTCTTCACTTTTTTATTATCTATGTCATGCCTAAGTAGTGACGTAAGACTCTTATCCTCTAATGCTGGTCCTTTAAAAGTTTCAGAGAATACCTTTATGACGTGCTCTATTTCTAAAGGGAGTCAATGCTAATGGGGATCAAGCTCATCTAGCTCCTCAAGTTACTCTAGACAACCAAGAGTCTAATGAGGAGTTTAGGGCCATTGTCACTATGTTAGGTCAAGCCGCGACTCAAGCCAATCAAGTAGTCCCTTCTCCAAATGCTCCTATCCCAACTTTTAAGGTGAGGGATTTTGAAAGAATGAATCCTATGGAGTTTTATGACTCCACGTGTCACAACCCAAACCAAGGGCCTAGACGTGACATGGCCAATGGAAACCCGAAAGGACCCCAAACAAGCCTCTTAGCATATCATGTGCACATCCTTGGTCATAGAAACAAAATAAACACGACAAGAGATATAAATAAGGGGAACGAGAATAAGGGAAGTCTTGGATAATCATAAAATACTCAAGAGTTAAGCGCAAAGCATAAATACATCAATTATTCAAGTAACAACTCTAAATCTAGATTAGAGGGGGGGGGCTAAGACACTCTCTGGGCTCACTCTCATAGTATCAAGTGTTCAACATAAGAGATATAACAATAAAGAAAGAGTAGCGTAGATATCGTCCTCGGACTTGAGGACTCACCAAAGCGTATCTCCAGAGCACCAAACTAATCACGTGGCGGATGATCAAGAGATGCTCCAGTTCCTACATGATAACATCATGTAGGCATAGAGTATGTGTTAGTACATTTGAATGTACTAAGTATATAGGATGCAATGCAATAAAACATAGGCAATATAGTCGAAATGCATTATCATAAGTAATGGACAAGTATAATATCATCAATGCTTAAGGTAAAACATGCTTGTAAATCCTATAACTTGCAAATATAGATTACTTGTGTAGGAACAGACCATAATCAACATAGTCCAAGCAAAATATCACTTAATGTTACCCCCTTGGAAAGTGGTTGAGGTATCTATCCCTCAACAAGGTGATTGGGCATGACAACCCCCGACAAGGTGATTGAGGCTTTCCACCCCCTCAACAAGGTGATTGGGCATGACAACCCCCAACAAGGTGTGGTCAACTTCAAACACTGTAGATACTACATTCCCTTAATCATCATAGATTAACTTAACTTGTAAACCATGCAATACATCATCGATAACTAAGGAATCCTTATAAGGACATTTTATCAAACATTTAGCGAGTGTGTAATACTAGTTCAAAATCATGCAATTCAAGAGTGAAATAATATGTGAAGACTCAATGAAAATCAACCCACCAACACATAGTAAAATCCTCATGTAAGTACCTTGAAATCCATCATCAAATCTCACAATAGATAATAGTTTCATAGCTCAAAATATTCATAGTCACAATAGACAAACCATCTCATAGTATAAACTCGAAGTAGGTAGACATGTATTTTCAATCAATATTTCATAAAACCCCAACATAATTTATAATCATAATCCATAATAAGTAATGCCCATAGTAATACAACTTGAAAACATGCGATTTGCATAAAAAGGAAGGTTGGGCACCATGGGAGAAAGGACCCAATGGTTGAAAACCACATACCTCAAACTTGGATTTTCTTGATGTAGCTTGAAGGAGACTGAAGCATGTATAGAGTAATTGAGATCTGGAATTATGCTTGAGATACTTGAATTTGGATGAAATATTTGGTAAAATGGTTGAGGTTTTAAAGAGGGTTTTTGAGTAATATAGAGTTGAAAAATGACTAAGCATAGGTGTTTTCATGCATAAAAGGGCATGGGGCAAGACCCCAATGTCTTAGGCCAAAATAAAAAAAATAAGGAAGTGACAATACTACTCTGCGACAGATCCACATCATGGAGCCATCGCAGACTGCTTCTTTCTCCAAAACCTTTTATTAAAAAATTAATTTTTGCTCTCAGTCTTCTAAAATTGGCATTATACCCATTGCCCACTCAATTTTTCCCCTGATCAAGAATATGAAGTTGGATTTTCGATATCATACACGGATTTTATGATATATGGAAATCACAATTATGGGCATTTTAAGGCATATTTTCGGGCATTTTTGGGGCATTTCAATATCTCTGTCTTGGGAATATTCATCCATGAATAAAGAAGCATATATAAGAGAAGTAATCATGAAGATTTCAGCACAACATGAATGCAACAAATACACTTAAACATCATCTTCAAAAATCTCAACATGAATGGTAAAATCACCATAAACTTGTCAACATAAACATGAATGCATGCAATGACATAAGGGCTGAAACTTAAGACTTGAAATCATGTAGGCGACTTAAATTAGTACCTTAGGCTTAAAAAGTAGAGTGGAAGAGATATGGATATCATTTTCTCATGTTTGCCTAGGCTTCCCATGTGGCACTTTTAATTTGTTGGTTTCTCCAAAGAAGCGTGACGGAAGCTACATCCTTGTTCCTCAACCTCTTCACTTGTCTATCAAAAATTTCTACTGGAACCTTCTCATAAGTCAAATTATTTTCTACCACAGCCACAATATTCAAAGATACAATAGCACTTGTGTCACCCATACACTTTCTCAACATAGATACATAGAAGACCAGATGGATCATATTCATATCAGTAGGCAACTCTAACTCATAGGTCACCTTACCAATCCTCCTAAACAATCTATAAGGACCCACAAACTATAGTCTCAACTTACCCTTCTTGCCAAATTGGACTATACCTTTCATGGGTGAGACTTTCATGTAAACCCAATCACCAACCTTAAATTTAAGATCTCTCCTTATCACATCGGAATATGACTTTTATCTAATTTAGGATGTTTTCAATCTCTCACTTATCAAACTCACCTTTTCGAAGGCTTCCATGATAAAATCCGGACCTAATAAAGTCATCTCCCCCAGCTCAAACTATCCAATCGGGGATCTACAACATCTATCATAGAGAGCTTTAAAAGGAACCATACCAATGCTTGATTGATAACTATTATTGTAAGAAAACCTAATACATGGAAGATGTTCATCCCAACTACCCTTAAACTCCAAAAATAAGCTTTAAGCATATCCTCAAGAGTTTGGATAGTTCTTTGGCTTGGCCATCTGTTTGAGGGTGAAAGACCATGCTAAGCTTTACCTTGGTACCAAGACCTCTTTCGAAGGACCTCCAAAAGTGAGAAGTGAATTGAGAACCTCAATCCGAAATCATAGACAAAGGTACCCCCATGAAATCTAATCGACTCATGAATATACAATTTGGCATAATCTCCGGCACCATAAGTAGTTTTGATCAGTAGGAAGTGAGCCGACTTTGTCATTCTATCCACAATAATCCAAATAAAATCAAAATGTTTTCTCATCTTAGGCAACCCAACCACAAAATCCATGTTGATTTCCTCCCACTTCCAAGTAAAAATCTCCATATCTTGGGCTAGGCCATCTGGCCTTTGATGTTTGGCTTTTACTTGTTAGCAATTGTGATATCCGAATATGAACTTGGCAATATCTTTCTTCATACCACCTCACCAACACACCTCTCTCAATTCTCTATACATCTTTGTAAAACTAGGGAGTATAGAATGGGATGAATTATGAGGCTCATCTAAAATCAACTTCCTCAAATCATCAACATTAGGCATACACAATCTACCTTGGTATCTAAAGGGCACCATCTCCCCCTTAGGAGAAAACCTCCACTTTACCATCTCTAACCAAAGCCTTCAATTCTAGCAAGGAAGGGTCATGATCTTGTTTTTCCTTTATCTCCTCAACCAATGTAGATTTAGAACTGTCAATAACCACTACGCCACCTTTGTCAACTTCCTCCAACCTAACCCCCAGTCTATCCAACCGATGTTCCTCTCTAGCCACCTCTTTGCCATCATCATTAACATAAGCTAAACTACCCAAAGACACCCTACTTAGAGCATCAGCCACAACATTAGCTTTTCTGGGTTGATAATACACACTCATGTCATAATCTTTAAGGAGATCTAACCACCTTCTCTGTCTCAAGTTAAGATCCTTTTGGGTGAACACTTATTGAAACTCTTATGATCAGTGAACATATTAACATGGACCCTTACAAGTAGGGATGCCAAATTTTCAAAATAAATACCACGACAGACAATTCAAGATCATTGGTGGGATAATTCTTCTCATGCACCTTAAGTTGTCTAGAGGCATATGCTATCCCCTTGCCATTTTGCATCAATCCATAACCCAAACCAATTCTTGAGACATCCAATACACAACAAACCCTTCCAACCCTTCTAGCAAAGATAAGATAAGAGTAGAGACAAGCTTATCTTTTAAAGGTTGGAAACTCTTCTCACATTCAGTGGTATACACAATTTTTTCCATATTTTGTGTCAACTTAGTCATAGGAGAAGCAATAGTAGAGAAGCCATTTACAAACCTCTGGTAATAACCCACCAAACCCATGAAACTCCTAATGTCCGATGGAGTAAAAGGACTAGGCTAACTTCTAATCACCTCCGTCTTCTTAGGATCCACCTTGATGCCATCACCCCACACCACATGCCCTAGAAAATAAACCTCTTTCAACCAAAACCCCTATTTTTCATATTTAGCACACAACTTCTTCTCCCTCAAGATTTGCAACACCACCCTTAAGTGATTCACATGCTCCTCCTCACTATGGGAATAAATAAAGATATCATAAATAAAAACCACTACAAATAAGTCAAGTTAGTGTTTAAATACCCTATTCATAAGATCCATGAATATAGCCAGTGCATTAGTCAATAAGAAGGATATAACCACAAACACAAAGTGCCCGTACCTAGTTCGAAAGGCCATTTTGGGATTGTCACACTCTCTCACTTTTACTTGGTGATACTCATACTCAAGATTAATCTTAGAGAAGTGACTAGCCCCTCGAAGTTAACAAAAAGGTCATCAATCCATGGTAAAGGGTATTTGTTCTTTATGGTGACCCTATTAAATAACCGGTAATCAATGAACATTCTAAGAGAATCATCCTTCTTCTTCACAAACAATACCGCTGCACCCTAAGGTGATTGACTAGGCCTTATGAAACCCTTTTCCAACAAATCCCTAAATTGTTCTTTAGGGACATATGGTAAGGGGGAATGAAAATAGGTTGAGTATAGGGATGGAAGTCTATATCAAAGTCTATTTTCCTTTCGGGAGGCACATCGGGAAGCTCATTAGGAAAGACATTATCGGAATCGACTCTATAGGAAAGATATTGGACTCAACATCCCTAACTCTCACATGATAGAGACAACCCTTAGAAATCAACTTTTGGGCTCAAATGCAAGAAACAAAGCTATCCTTGACCGCGACATCCCAACTCTCCCACTCAAGGACGGGCTAATTAGGGAATTGGAATTTGACCCTATGGATTCTACAATTAATAGAGCATAATATGCATGCAACCAATCTACCTCGAGAGTGCAATAAAAAACCACCATATCTAATTCAGCAAAATCACGAAGAAAGATTTTATACAAAATAAACACAGTACAATTTCTATAGACTCTCCTAGCAACAGTGGATGCATCAATAGGTATAGACACTTCACAAGGTTCACACAACAATTATGGTCTAACATGAAGCTTTTTGGCAATAAAAGAAGTAACAGAAGAAACAGTGGCACCCACGTCTATCAAAGCATACACGTCAAAATCAAAAACCTTTAACATACCGATGATGACATCAGGCACCTCATCCACCTCTTGTCTCCCTTGAAGAGCATAGAATCTATTTAGCCTTGGAACACTCACTTGTTGGCCTCCTCTTTCCTTTGGACCTGCATTTACACGTTGGCCTTGTGGACGAGCATATCTACTTTTGTTTTGATTACGATGACAATCAACCACCTTATGACCCACTTCCCCAAAACCATAGCAAGCATTAGTGTGCTTCAAACATTAGACGTTATTTCTCTTACCACACCTTTGGCATATAGGTTTGTCATTAACAAACCTTCTATTAGGAGCATTGGAAGGCCCTTGGACTTTGAACTTGTGGACTTGAGGAAACTGGCGACCATTGGAATTTTGGAATCCACCTTCAAAACGAGCCCTCTTGGACCCACCACTTCTTCTCTTTCTAAGCTTTTCTCTTTCCAATTGTTTGGCATATGTCATAAGACTGGACAAATCTGTATAACCTACTAGCATAGCGGTTTGACAATCCTAATTAACCAATTCGAACATACCTGACACAAATTTGTTCATTGTTGACCTCAGTTCGGCAATTTATTATGGGGCATGCTTGGAGAGTTAGTTAAACTTGAGGGAATACTCACTTACACTCATGAAACTTTGCTCAAGGTTCATCAACTCTATTATTTTAGCATCCTTAAGCTCGATAGGAAAGAACTGACTGAGAAATACTGCTTTGAACTCCTCCCAAAGGATAATATTACCATTCCCCTTCTCCATCTTTCATTGCGTGAAACAAATTTAAGCCACCCCTTTGAGTTGGTAGGCCGCTAACTCCACCTTTTCCTCCGAATTAACCCTCGTAATGAACAACACCTTATACACCTCATCAATGAATTCATGAGGATCCTTATTCACCTTAGACCTATGGAACTCCGGTGGGTTCATTCTAGTAAAATCACTCACCCTTGAGACCGGACTAGGAGCATAAGGAGCTTGGGCCCCATGGTTGATTTTGTTTATATAGCATGGGCCAATATAGTAATAGCATCCCAGAACTTGTCATGGGCTATTCCCTATCTCGAGGAGCTTGAGGAGTAGGAGGGGCCGATTGCTCCTCGAATGAACGAGTTCTCCTTAGTATTCCTCTTGGAATAGGCATGACCTAGAATAGCAAAGAACATTCATTAGAGAAAAAAGCCTTACCTTAATCCAAAAGCACAACATATATCTTGAAGAAGGGAAACATTTCCTAAAATGCCTCATAGCCTCTTACTCATAGTTGTGGTGCACTTCACAACCATGAACAAGATACTAATCGATGCGGTGTATTAGATTTCAAGGACCATTAATAACCTAGTACTTTGATACAATGTTTATCACATTCTAAGCCTAGGGACTAAACGTGACATGGTGAAAGGGAACCTGAAGAGACCCCAAAGAAGGCTCTTAACATGTCATACACACATCCTTGGTCGTGGAAACAAAATAAACACAATAAGATCTATAAACAAGGGAAACAGGACTAAGGGAAGTATTAGATAATCATAAAATATTCAAGAGTCAAGCTCAAAGCATTAATACATTAATTGTTCCAACAACACCTCTAAACATAGATTAGAGTGGGAGCCAAAACACTCTCCGGGCTCACTCTCATAGTATCAAGTGTTCAACGTAAGGGAAATAACAACAAGGAAAGAGTAACATAGATAGCATCCTTGGACTTGAGGACTTGCCAAGGCGTATCTCCAAAGCGCCGAACTAGCCACATGGAGAATGATCGAGAGGTGCTCCGGTTGCTACATAGTAATATTAAGTAGGCATGGAGTATGTGTTAGTATATTTGAATGTATTAAGAGTGTAGAATGTAATGCAACAAGTCATAGGCAATATAGTTGAAATGCATAATCATAAAAAATGGATAAATATAATATCAAAATGGCTTAGATGATCAATGCTTCAGGTAAAACATGCTTATAAATCCTATAACTTGCAAATATAGATTACATGTGTAGGAAGATACCATAATCAATACAGTACAAGCAAACTATCACTTGAACTCCAAGGGATGCCACCTCCGAAAAGTGGTGGGGTATCTAGCTCTCAACATGGTAGTACAGGCATGCCACCCCCGACAAAGTGATTGAGGTACATACCTCTTAACAAGGTAGTATAGGTATGCCACCCCTAGCAAGGTGATTGAGGTACATACCCCTCAACAAGGTAGTGCAGGCATGCCACCCGCGACAAGGTATTGAGGCTTACCACCTCCTCAACAAGGTGATTGGGCATGCCAGCCCCTAACAAGGTGTGGTCAACTTGCAACACCATATATATTTTTTATGAATTCAATACATATATACATTCCCTTAATCATCATAGAGTCACTTGACTTGTAAACCATGTAATAGATCATCGATAACTCAAGAATCCTTATCAAGACATTTGATCAAACATTTGGTGAGTGTGTAATGCTGTTCAAAATTATGCAATTCAAGAGTAAAATAATGTGAGAAAACTCAATGTAAATCAACCTACCAATACATGGTAAAACGCTCATGTAAGATACCTTGAAATGCATAATCTAATCTCATAATATAGTTTCATAGCTGAAAATATGCATAGTCACAATAGACAAATCATTTCATAGTATAAACTTGAAATAAGTAGACATTTGTTTTCAATAAACATTTCATAAAACCCCAACATAATATATAATCATAATCCATAACAAGTAATACTCATAAGTAATACAACTTGAAAACATGCAATTTTCATAAAAAGGAAGGTTGGGCACCATGGGTGAAAGGACCCAATGGTTAAAGCCAACATATCTTAAACATGGGTTTTCTTGATGTAGTCTTGAAGGATACATGAAGCTTGAATAGAGTTCTTGAGATTCAGAATTAAGCTTGAAATACTTGAATTTGGAGGAAATATTTGATGAAATGGTTGAGAGGATTGAGAAAGTGTTTTTGAGTGATATAGAGTTGAAAAATGGCTAAGTATAGGTATTTTTATGCATAAAAGGGAATGGGGCCAAGACCCTAATACTTTAGGCCAAAACAAGAAAAATATGGAAGTGACAACACTGCTCCGCGACAGGTTCACATTACGTAGCCATCGCGGACAACTTCTTTCTCTGAAATTTTTATCAAAATCAATTGTCATTACGGGCCTTCTAAAATCAGGGTTATTCTCATTTCCCTCTCAATTTCCCCCTGATCAAGAAAATGAAGTCAAATTTTTTATATCATGCATGCATTTTGAGGTGTATAGAATTATGATTATGGGCATTTTCAAGGCACATTTTTGGGCATTTTTGGGGAGTTTCACCATGATAGATGAAGATCCACAAGAGTATATTGATGATGTCTACAAAGTGGTAAAGATTATAGGTGTGACATTTGAGGAGAAGGTGAAGTTACCTGCTTACAAACTCAAAGGAGTTACCCAAGTTTGGTTCATATAATGGACATCCGAAAGGAATGATGAAGAGGGTCCTATTTAATGGGAGGTGTTCAAGATTATTTTTCTTGATCATTTCTTCCCACTTGAATTGAGGGAAACTAAAGTGATGGAGTTTGTGAATTTAAAGCAAGGTGATATGAGTGTGAGGGAGTATGTCCTCAAGTTCACAAAGTTATCTAAACATGCCCCTTTATTGGTGGCTGACTCTAGGTCACGCATAAACAAGTTCATTTTGCGAGCATCTAATTTAGTGAAGATGGCATACAAAACCGCAATGCTCATTAAGGAGATGGATATTTCTCATCTTTTAACTAATTCCAAACAAATTGAGGGTAAGAAGCTTCAAAAGATGAGGATGAAGGATTTTAAAAGGGCTCATTTTGATGGTGGATTTTCACATGCCAAGTCCGGTGGTGACCATTTCTAAAAGGCCTAGGGTCATCGAAATTTGATCCTAAAAAGTTTGATAGGGATAGGGTTCCTACCCTTAAGGCTCAAGTTGATGGTGTTAAGTGTGATGGTGCTACTTTTCCTAAGTGTCCTATGTGTGGAAGGAATCATGAAGGTGATTTCTTGTGGGGGTACAAATGCTTCTTTTAGTTGTGGGATGGTGGGGTCAAAATCTCTGAGTATTGTAATATTACTAAAAAAGGGAAAGAAAGGTATGAACAAGTCAAATGGTTCAAAGAGGGCACATATAATAAGTTGCCCAAGCTTAAGGAGGTGGTCCACGTTGTAACTAATTCTATGTTTAGTACGTTACACAAGAGGTTGGGGAGCCTTCTGATATGGCTATGGGTATGATAAGTGCGTTGGATTTTGATGCGTATGCATTAATTCACGCCGGAGCAAATACATACTTTTTTACTCCTTACCTTTCCATAAATCCTAATGTCACTCCCAAAGTCTTGTTAGAGCCATACTTAGTCTACACTCCAGTTGATGAGCCTGTCCTAGCCAAGAAAATTTATAAAAATTGTCCTGTGTCGGTTTTGCATAAATAAAAATAGAGCACAATTTCATATAGTTTTAACATAGTTCATAGATAAGTTCATACTAGTAGACCCATTTGTAAAATCAACTTTATATCATGTAAATTGAATAAAAGGAGGTTACAGAACCGTGGGTGAAAGGAACCAATTGTTGAAACCCACATAGATTGACCTTGAAGAATCCTTGAACATGATTGGAAATGGAGACTTGAAGCTTGAGTGAAATCCTTAAGATCTGGATGAGGGTTTGAGACTCAAATTTAGGAGTGAAATATTTGGCTAAGTGTTTTGGTGAGTATTGGGGAATGTTTAGAATTATATTATGGTGAAATATGGCTAAGTATAGGTATTTTCATGTTTGGGAACACTTAGGCCCAAGACTTTTAGTCTTGGATCGAAGTAAAAAATCTGCACTGATTTTTACACGACCGTGACGCGGATTACACACCGGAAATTGCAATTTGCAATTTCTGAATTTTTATACGGTTTCTCTAAAATCAGGGTTAGACACATTTTCTACTTAATTTGACCACCTAAACAAGAATATGAATTCTAATTTTTGAAATAAGGCACGAAATTTTAGATATATGGAAATTATGATTCAGGACACTTCTAAGGCACATTTTCGGGCACTTTTTGTGGTCATTTCAATGGACATCACATCCTCCATCATAGTGGTCAAGGTATCAACCCCTCAACATGGTTAATGGACATCACAACCTCCATCATAGTGGTTAAGATATCAACCCCTCAACATGATTAATGGACATTACACCCTCCATCATTGTGGTCAAGGTATCAAGCCCTCAACATGGTTGACCGATATCACACCCTCCGTCATAGTGGTCAAGGTACCAATCCCTTAACATAGTTGATGCACATCACACCCTCTATCATAGTGGTCAAGGTATCAACTTCTCTACATGGTTGATGGACATCACACCCTCCATCACAGTGTTCAAGGTAAAGCCCCCCCCCCCTTCCCCAACAAGGTATGGTTAACATGCAAAACTATAGATACTTTTAAATAAATCATCATATAATCACATTACTTTCATCATCATGAAGTGACTAAACTCATGTGTCATACATTAGGCCTTTAACAACTCAAGAAACATAAATCGAATATTTTATCAAACACTTGGCGGATGTGTAATGCTAGTGTAAAACCATGCAATTCAAGAGTGAAATCATGCAAGAAAGCTTAAAGTAAATCAGCCTACCAACACTTGGTAATACCCTCATAAAATATACATCAAAATCCTTTATCAAATCTCAAGATAGATAATAGATTCATAGCTCAAAACATGCTCAACAGTCACACTTTTATGAAACCCCAACATAGTTCATAGTCAAATTCTTAATAAGTAAGATCCATAAGTGAATCAACTTAGAAACATGTCATTTATGTTAAAAAGAAGCTTGGGCACTATGGTTGAAACCCACATACCTCGACTTTAAAGAGTACCTTGATAAAGATATTAATAGAGGCTTGAAGCTTGAATGAATTTGTTAAGATCTGGAAAGAGATTTGGCACTTAAGTTTTGAGTGAAATATTTGTCTAAGTGTTTGAGAGAGGATTGGGGAATGTCTTGTCTGATATGGCTAAGTATAGATATTTTCATTTATGGGAAGACTTAGGCCCAGGACCCAAAAGCCTTGGTCTGAGATAAAATAACTGGGAAAAATTAACACTAAGGCGCGCCCTAGCCGTATCGCACTAGGGACGCAAAAATCTCACCGTTTTTTGTCATTTTGGAATTCGAATTTTGCTACGGTTGCTCTAAAATTCTGGTTATAACCACTTCCCCCTCAACTTTTCCCCTTGATCAAGAATATAAAGTGAGATTTTTGAAATAATGTACGAATTTTGAGGTATATAAAAATTACGATTTCAGGCACTTTCGAGGAATATTTTTGGGCATGTTCTGGGGTCATTTCACTTCTGCTCAGCTGTGGACATGGCTAGGCTAGTAGAAGATGGTGGAACCATAAATAATGGTGGTGCAATAGATGGAGTAATAGCCAAACTCTAAAATTGTGCACCCAAACTCAGCCTAAATGTTTGAGGCAAAATCATATCTGTCATCAGAGGATCCGCTGGGGCTGAAGAATGACCAAGGTATATTATAGATAGCTTGGCTGGAGCTATAGAAAGGATAAATGACATTGTAGAAACTGGTGCATTAATAATAATTGGGGCTAAAGGAGCTCCCTCTAATCTAGGCAATGCTCGCAATAGCAACTCTTGGATAGAGGGTGTATCATCTGGAGATGAGGGTGGTGCAATACGATCTGTAGGCCCCTCAGGCTCATAATAAGGCTTTGGAGAAGCCAATCTAATCTATCCTTTGGGAAGAGATGCCCCTCTAGCATATACCCTGCCCCTAGCCCTATCATAAGCCCTACCTCGACCTCAAGTGGGAGCCACATCAGCTGACTTGGGCTCTCCCACTGATCGATGGGATCTACTAAATGGAATATGTGTAGAAGAAGTAGATTAGACACTTTCAAGCATATGGTATGATGAAATGCATGAATAGAAGCAAGATATAAAAAATTTCCCTATTAAGTGCCCCGTAACCTCCCGAAGATACGTATGGATGTCTACATACCGATCAACTAGACTCGATTAAATACCCTACTCATAAATCGTGTGCCTAATGAACCTAGAGCTCTAATACTAAATTTGTCATGACCAAAATCTGGTTACAACTAAAGAAAATAAAGTAAACCAAAGGCAGACAGACATTTAACACAAGATTCTCAAAATCCTGAAGTCATGAACACAAGAGTATCTAAAGTAGTACGAAAGAGTAAATACAACTATCTCAAATAGAAATACAACTCTGATAATGTCTAATACTAAGTTTGAAAGGAAATAATAAAGGAAATCCCAAAGATCCGTGGCAACTAGAAGTCTGAGCCTCACCACTATGGTTTAGATAAATGGATAAAAGCTGTTCTAGAGTGAATCAACTACCATGTATAGGTCCTTGTGCTTGATCTATAGAGAGGAAACAATGAAGGAGTGAGTACACTAAAATACACCTAGTAGGTTCAATCGACTGGGTAAGAGAACTCGAACATGTATGTAATAGCGAAAAATCCTATCACCTGCATCAAAAATGTTAGTCCTCAAACAATTTAAACAAAAATAATATGAAATAGCCGTAGTAGCCAATGATAAAATGCCACCAAAGTGTGAATAGGATGGTTAGGAGTGTCGTTAGGCCTTATATCAAGTGTCTCTTTACTTTGCCACCTATTTGTAGTCTAGGGATATCATAATATCTCAACCTTGCCACCTACCCATGGTCAAGGGTATCACATTATCTCAACCTTGGCACTTGCCCATTGTCACGAGATTTGAAAGTTGAATATCTCATCATCCTTGCCTCCTGCCCAAGTCAAGGGTTAGTATAATACGTAGTACAATATTTCAAATGGAGTCTCTTACCAAGTAGTGCAGTATTTCGAATGGAGTCTCTCACCCTTGCCTCCTACTCAGGTCATGGGGTGGTATAATGCAATGTGAAATAAATGCATGTCAATGATACAATCAAGATATACACATACAGATAATAACATCATGGTAAGAATACTGATACATAAGCCTCATATAATCGTGGAGAGTAATATCAAATATCACAACTTGTACCACAACTATCATCATATCTCAGATTATTAAATTATACCAATTGTAAGACATAACAGTCACACTAGACCTCACTCATCCGAATCTATACATAAACAAATATAATAACCAATACTGGTCCTCATTTGTACCAAGATATACATATACAAATATAATAACAAATGTCAGACCTCACTCATCCCAAAATATACAGATGATCCACAAAATTATTTCAACTGACCTCAAATTGCCACAACTTTTCCCAAATAGTACCATGAGCCTTATATCATCAATATAATAACTTAAAATGTCTTAATACACAAGATTACATCTCAATTTATCGATTGGATCAAATACTAAAGTTTTGGCATATTTGAAAACACATTTCTATTACAATTTTAACATATCAATCCAATTACCCATTAATCATTCTAGATAATACGAATACCATATTAACATGTCCAATAACTCAAATTCAGTCCCATAAGATTAGTAGAACCTACCTCGATGTTGACGTTACACTCGGACAAGCTTGCAATCAACTCAAATCTCTAAACGATCCTTGAATCAATCAAATGCTATCAAAAATAGATACTACGCTTCAAGAGATAAATTTTTATACCCCATTTTAGATCAAATTAGTCATAGGATCAAAATGGTTAAAATTAGGCTAAAATTTAAAGTTCTCGAATCTGAAAATTGACTTCAAAATCAGGTTCTACAAAACAAAATGGAGTCCATGGGCGAAAATTCGACTAAAATCAAGTTCAAAAATCTAATGAGAGATCACCATTTAGTGTGTTGAAATCATAGACTAAAAGTCCCAACTTTGGTCATCCAAAATCATGAAATTTAAGATATAAGCAAGATATAAACCATGGCAAGTAATTAAAATAAGGTTTGAAATACTGTACTAAAATAGTTCTCCCAAAAATCTCCTTCAAAATTCACACAAAAAGCTTGTAAAGTTTGAAAATGGAATAAAAATAAAGGTTCATAATTTTAACATTGTTCAGGTATGAGCTCTTCTCGGTGAACGTGGAGGTCAATATTAATTGACACTTCGCAAATGCGGGCTCATCTTTATGAATACAGAGTAAAAACTCTAGTAAATATATTTTCAACTAACAAGAGCATGTAATAACAAAACAATACTTGCACTTTCTCACCCAAAACCATGGTACAAAAATCAAGTTGATTATGTGTACGAATTTTTTAAATCACTTTGTGAGTTGTGTGTTTTCTTCTAAAGAAAAAACACATAAGAAACTAGCCCAGTCCTTTGTTTTTCTTTGCTGCGTGCATCATACTAGAAAAACAAAGGGTTTTTTTGGCTGATTTTTTTCATTTTTTTATTTAACAAAAATTATTGGTTAAAATTATCCATTAACCATTCATTAAAAAAAATAAGGGTTATTACAAATTCTTATGAGATTGAATGAAATTTTCAATTGTGATAATTTATTTTATGGTGGGTTTGGTGATGGGTGATAAAATTAAGGCTGCTATGACTTTTAGTATTGATAATTGAAAATGAAATTTATGTGACTTCGATGGTGGATACTGATATTTTTGCTATGATTGTGATGAATTTCAATGTGGTTGTGGTGGTGATACTATTCCAATGACAAATTTAATTTAATTTATTATGATTGTTCGTAATTTTTCTTATGGTGGCAATGGTTGTGAAAAGATTTTAATGGAGAATTTTTTTGTGTGTGGTAAAAGTTATTGTAGTAGAGATGTGAATGTAGTGATAATGACAGTAATGGTGGTGGTTTAATTGTAAGTTTGATGGTATATAGGGAAGAACAAGCAATTAGGGTGACGAAGAGTTTGCTTTCAGATGTGACATATTTTTATATGTAGCAGTGTCATGGTGGTGATGTTGCGGTAGTATGAAACACCATTTCATCATGCGACTCATTATATATGCGTCAAGGTTGAAAATGTCACTTTTAAGTAATTTAGATGTGTAGTAAGTTTTCATGATAATTTAAGTGTGTAACTGACTTTTTGTGATATGGGAGAATTTATGCCTTTTCCTTTCTTTTTCTCAATATATGTACCTTTCAAATGATATAAAAATGACAAAATTATACATTATACAAAGAGCACATTGACTATACCCAGCAATCCTCATAGGTGGAACTACATTCTCAACCTCACAACAACAACAACAACAACATACCCAGTGAAATCCCACAAGTGGGGTCTGGGGAGGGTAGATTGTACGCAGACCTT
>JAABOM020000012.1:17418670-17465535 GCA_011800125.2 Solanum clarkiae | reverse complement strand
GTTAGAAAAATTTAGAATATACCTCAATCACCACAATTTTCCCGAATGGGCAATTGACCTCTATTTAATTAAATTACAGGGTCTAACATCATCCTTCCGCAAGCGCATCACGATTGGTTAAATCTAAGATTATTAGATTTTAAAAATATAGAATAGTATAATTCAGAAATGTTTAGAATTATATCACAGCTGAATTTATGCAGATAAGAAATAACTGAAGAAGATAAGCACGAAAAAATTTAATCCACATATCCACCCACGAATATGCTCTTGCAGTAGCAATATCGCGGCATAGGATTTAAAAATATTCTAAATTACTTTTTCACATTCTTATTGCTGAAAGGCATAATGAATTGCTAATGAAAAATCATTATAGTTAGCCTACTGGTTCTTCGCCACTCCCTGAAGTGAACCAGGTGAATTATAACCAACGAGAAAGAGATCATGACCCCAGCCGTGGTCGTGATCGTGGCCGTGGTCAAAGAAGGAATCATGATAGTCGTCTCACACCGAGGCATGACCAGCAATTTAAAAGGAAGGAAGAAAAGCCAGAAGCTTTTCCAAAGAAAAATTCAGAAAGCGTATGTCACAGATGTGGAAGCAAGGGGCACTGGTGAAAGATATGTCAATCATCAAATTGTTCAGATATATCAGGCATCATTAAAAAAAGCAAAAATGGCATCATTAAAAAGAGCAAAAATACAGAGACAAACTTTTTGCATAAAAATAATGTGGAACCTATGCATCTGGATATAGCGGACTACTTTAATTTTCTAGAAGAAAATTTAAATATTGATGAAAATGTGAATATTGATAAGCCTAATAATATTTAAAATAATTTTCTTTATTTGTGTGTGTTTATATTTTTATAACCTATGTAAATGAATAAAATTGTATCATGCTTTCTTATTATTTTATTTGACTTATGCAAGACTGTTCATTTATCCGCATAAGGTCTAAATAAATATTTACTTTATTACTTTACTTTTTGAAGAAAGATGGATATACCTCAAACCTTGTTTGGATAAAAAATCAATCACAAAAATATTTGTATAATTGATAGTAGAACTACTCATGCAAGTTTTAAGGATGAGAAATATCTTTTTACTTTACTTAAAAGAAAAGCAAATGTTACTAAAACATTTGGTAATGCAAAAATAGTTAAAAGCTTCGGAAGTGTTACTATATTTGTGCGTAAGGGGACAAAAATTGTTATAGAAGATATATTGTTCTCTTCTACATCCCCAAGAAATCTACTGAGTTTTAAAGATATCTGTAGAAATGGATATCATGTTGCGACACTAAATGAAATGAATATTGAATACCTTCCTATTACCAAGAGTGTCTCGGACCAGAAATATACTTTTAAGAAATTACTGAATTTATCATTTGGCTTATATTATGCAAAAATTAGCACAACTAAGAACATTCGATTGTAAATCAGAAGTTTACTGATCCAAAAATTTTTTATTATGACATGACCAAGTACATCATCCTGAAATAATAATGATGAGATGAATTCTTTAAAATTCAACTAGTCATTCATTAAAAAACCTGAATATTCTTATGAATGATGAATTTTTATGTGTTGCTTGTTATCAAGAAAAATTAATTGCCAGCCACCAACTCTGAAAGTTGGCATCGAATCTCCAAGATTTTTGGAGCATGTACATAGGGACATATGTGGACCTTTTCATCCACCTAATGAAGTATTTAGATATTTTATGGTCCCAATAGATGCATTATCAAGTGGTCTCATGTGTGCCTTTTATCATCTCGCAACCTGGAGTTTCTGAGGCTATTGGAACAATAATAAGATTAAAGGTGCAATTTTCAGATTATCCAATTAAATTCATTCGTCTAGATAATGCTGAAGAATTTACATCTCAAGCTTTTGATGACTAATGCATATCAATTGAGATAAAAATTGAACATCTAGTAGCTCATGTTTATACTCAAAATGGCCTTGAAGAGTCATTTATTAAGCGCCTACAATTGATAGTTACACCACTACTTATAAAATCAAGATTACCCATTACCGTGTGGGATCATGCTATCTTACATGCAGCAGCACTTGTACGTCTCAAACCGACTAATTATAATAAATATTCTTCATCACAATGAGTATTTGTTCATGAACTAAATCTAGCTCACCTATGAATTTTTGGTTGTGTGGTATACGTGTCTATAGCACCACCATAACATATTAAGATGGACCCTCAACGAAGATTTGGTATATATGTTGGGTTTAACTCACCCTCCATAATTCGCTACATCAAACCATTGATAGGAGATTTGTTTACTACTAGATTTTCATATTGTCAGTTTGATGAAATAATTTTTCCGCAATTAGAGGGAGAGAAAAACTAACCCAAAGGAGAAATTGGAGAAATTGAGTGAAAAGTCTCATCACTATCTCATTTTGATCCATGTATAAGCATATATGAACAGGAGGTCAAGAAGGTCATCAACTTGCATAAAATAGCAAATCAAATGCTAAATGCATTTACTGATTTGAAACGAATAACTAAGTCACATATCCCTGCAATGAATATGTCTATCCATTTGGTGTCCCAAAGGGACCATTTGCTAGTATCACAGCTTCTGAATCCCAAACACGCCTCTAGCGTGGCAGCCATTGGGTTCAAAGGATAAAAAGCCTAGAAAGAGAAGTGTGAGGAATAACAAAGATGATACTATAAAAGAACTTCCTGAAGAATATCAAGACTTCAGAAATATTGAAATTCATAAAGAAATTAGTGAACTCGAGACTCAATGAATGAATAACTTTCTATAAGTTCTACCAGTGATGAGATAAACTTTGATCGATCAAAAAATACAGTGGATAAAATTTTTGCATATAATATTGCACTTAACCATATGCAAGATAGTGAATGTCTTGAGCCTAAATCCGTCAAAGAATGTAGACACAAAGATGATTGGGTTGAATGGCAAAAGGCAATTCAATCAGAATTAGACTCACTTGCTAAACATGGGATTTTTTGACTTGTAGTCCAAACCCCTAATGGTGTGAAACCAGTTGGCTATAAATGAGTTTTTGTGCGAAAGTGAAATGGGAGAAATGATATTGTAAGGTATAAAGCAGGCCTGGTTTGTACAAGGATTCTCTCAAAGACTTGGTGTCAACTATGAAGAAACATATTCACCTATTATGGATGAAATAACTTTTCGATATCTTATTAGTTTAGCTGTACATAAATGTCACGCCCCGGGAGGGTACCCTAGACTTAACTGGTACCCCGAGACTATTGCTAGCCCCCAAGCGAACCACCTAGTCTTATTGCATTCATTCAATAAACTCATAAGCGGAAGATGTAAGAAAATAATAGACTAACAGTATGCTATTACAATCACTATCATGAGGAGTATGAAACAAAAAATTCAATAGAAATAAGGAGAGGGAGAATAGTCAATCCCGACATCAACTATCTATGTCTATGAAGTCTCTATAACTATCATCTAAGAAGGTACCATGACAGGTTATGACTACCACAATTCAATAAAACAACTTAAGGAAATAAAAGAAAGAAATGTGCCTCCATAAGCAAGGTAGGACTCACCAAATCTCTGTCGGGAATACATGAACCTCAACGATTAGCCTGTTGAGTCCTCTATCTATAGAATCTGCATCATGAAATGATGCAGCACCAAAAGGGACGTTAGTATTGGAATGTACCGTACGTAAAATGAGATAAAGTAAACAGTATATGTAAGTATAACATCAATTCATCAATCACTCATCCTCAACTTAGAGTAAATGACAGAATTCTATCACCTCATTATTCATCAAGACATCATACAATCACATCAACGTCAGAATACTATCAACAAGGAAACCTATCTGGGAGTTTCTATAACCAACAATCACCATATATGAGCCGGTAGTGATACAACGAAGAGATGTTATTGTCACATCCATCCAGTACCTTGCTGAGGTAAAGAACGAGTCTGTCGGGGATCCTAAAGAAGTCTATCAAGTCCTCTGCGGGACAAAAGAAACATCCACTTTCACGTTCAATCCTCTCCTACACTGGCCACGTAGTTAATGTGTGAGTGGGACTCACTTTTACCCACGGTGCTAATACTCCTCCCATAACTCAATATGCTCATAAGTCTATCAAGGTCAGACTGCTATACAGCCAACCCCCCTCTCAGGCAGAGTTCTTTTCTCATCTATCATTCTATCAACTCAGGAATTAAATCCTTCCCTTCAACTCTATCTCATTTGCATTTGACCTCAGAATACCAACTTCGTCTACTTCAACCATCAAAGTACTCATCTCAGGACTCAGACTACAGCAATCAACATATTCATAAATAGTCTAGGTTCTAGACATCACCCTAAGCTCATTATTTTAAGTCTCTAATAGAGAATTCACATAGGGTAATTACATAATCACATAATAATACATGAAAATAATTTATTAACACATGATGATCATTAATTTAATATAATACATAAAATTTAGAAATAAATTTGCAAAAAAAAATTTAAGAATTACAACTCAAGTCTCATCAACTATCAACTATCAACCTAATTTATACATTGGGGCACATGGAAGAATAATTTTATGTTCTGGATAGCTTTTACATATCTGGAATGAGAAACTCCCCACTTCCTTTCAAGAATTTTCTCTGGAATGGTGAAACCCTCAACTCTTTGTTCTTCTCTTCTCTCAGAACTCTCGTAGAACTTAGAAAATAATGGGTTTTCAAAATCCTTCGTACGGATATAGGGCTTAGATATACATTTTTGGGACTTAATAATAGGTTGAAATACCCAAAATACCCTTTCCAAAATTAAAAAAATCGTCATCTGAATTGCACTGGTCTGCGATGCGGACCCATCGTGCACCAGTGTATTTTCGGGAATTTCAACCTCCATTGAAAATGAAAGAAAAAACACAACTGTAGGTCCGCGTCGCGGTCCTGTTGCACACCCTCACTATTTTTGGCCAAACTGACAAAAATTATTTTTTTGAACCGATTGATTTTAAATCGGTTCGAGACCATTTTCTAAATTGATTTTTCACGCTGATCGCAAATTTGATGTCGGATTTTTCATCGGAGCTTTAGAAGATGCATTGTGGGCACGATGCATTTTAGAGGCATTTCGATAATTTTATGGGGTGTTACAATGAAAATCTTGAAATACATCCAATGGATATTGTTACGGCTTACCTTTATGGTTCATTTGACAGTGAAATTTACATGAAAATTTCAGAAGGACTTAAATTTTCTGAAGCATGTAATAAGTCTCGAGAAATATTCTCAGTCAAATATGGTCTGAAACAATCAGGACTACGTCGTATAATCACCTTAGTGAGTACTTGATAAATAAAGGATATATAAATTATGTCGTTTCTCTATGTGTTTTCATTGAGAAGATGGAATTAGAATTTGTAATACTCATTGTTTATGTTGATGACATAAATCTCATTGGAACTCCTAAAGAGGTCCAAAAGGCAATTGAATATCTAAAGAGAGCATTTGAGATGAAAGATCTAGGAAAGACAAAACTTTGTTTGGGTCTGCAAATTGAATATTTAGCAGACAAAAGTTTTGTTCATCAATCTACCTATATTGAGAAAATCTTAAAATGATCCTATATGGACAAAGCACATCTGTTAAGAACTCCAATGGTTGTTAGATCACTTGAAGTAAATAAAGATCTATTTTGTGCCCCAGAAGGGGATGAAGAACTTCTTGGTAATGAAGTACTATACCTCAATGCTATTGGACCACTTATGCATCTTGCTAAATCAACCAGACTTGATATAACATTTTCTGTTAATTTGCTAGCAAGGTATAGTTCTTCCCCAAAGTGAAGTATATTTTGTGATACCTAAAAGGTACAATTGATATGAGTTTGTTTTATACTAACAAATGTTGTGTAGACCTTGTTGGTTATGCAGATGTAGGTTATTTATCAAATCCATATAAAAGGCTGATCCCAAACAGGCTATCTGTTTACATACGGAGGAACTGCTTCATCATGGCGATCTACAAAGCAGTCCGTTGTTACTACGTCTTCAAATCATGTTGAAATAATAGCGATTCATGAAGCAAGTAGAGAATGTGTAGTTGAGATCGATAATATATTCCATCAAAAAAATATGGACTGAAAAATGATGTCAAAATACCCACGATTATACTTAAAGACAATGTTGCGTGCATAGCTCAAATGAAAGATAGCTTCATAAAAAGAGACAAAACAAAACACATTTCACAAAAATTATTCTTTACATATGATCTTTAGAAAAAAGGTGATAATGATGTACAACAAATTCGTTCGAGTAATAATCTTGGAGATTTATTCACTAAGTCATTGTCAACGTCAACATTTGAGAAGCTAATATATAAGATTTGAATGCACCATCTCCAAAGTGTCAAATGAAGTCTTCATCAGGGGGAGTAAAATACGCATTGTACTTCTTTTTTCTTAATCAATATTTTATCCCACCAGATTTTTCTCATACGATTTTTAATGAGGCAGCAGTCAAAGCGTATTACCAGATGTACACTATTATGAGGCACATCATACATGAACATTCGAGGGGGAGTGTTATGAGTGGGTGAATGTCCAATGGACACCACCGCTCTTTGTCCTCCAATATCCCCTCCTTTTAATTATTTTTAATGATATGTTCCTCTTATACTTTGCCTATAAAAGACACAAGTAAGCAATGAGAAAGCATATAGTAGAAAAGGATATACTTCCCTTATATTTCTATGTTCCTGGCAATTTTTCCTCTCTTTTTATTATTCTAATAAGCAATTAATTATTTTATAACAATATAGACATAGATTTATGTTTATAGTATACTTAATGGGATTATTAAATTTAGTGTGTCATAGTTGTATAAAATGTTGGCATGCAGTATGAAGTAGATTAAAGTATAATTATTGAAGTTTATGTAATAAATAATTTATGTCCACTGTATAGCCACCATTCATTCTTGGGTATAGATTTTACTCTTGCACCAATTCAATTAATACACAACCTTGAGGAGGTTAAGGGGTTGTGTTCAATAGACCATCGGCTTATATGCATCAAACTCAATAATAAGATGAAAATAATAAAGAAGCTAGTTTGACAAATAATAAGAGAAGCAGTGTAGATTTATAAGAAAGAATAGTAATATCAACAAATAGTGTAATAATCGACTGTCAAGACTCAAAATTCGAGATCATGCTGATGCATATCCTAAGGATCCAACCTGGTATATAAACCTAAAAGTAAAACTCATACGAGACTCTCAGAAAAGAAGTCAGGCCATAATTGAAAGAAAAAAATAGAATAAAGTACAATTCTAGAACCTGGTGTCATAAGTGTATAATTGATTCTAGAACTTGGTGTCATAAGTGTAAAAAGATCTAATATTACACCTGAAATAGTGCATACAACTCAGTCTTTGAAAGAAAGCAAAGACTATAAAATAATAATAGAATCTTGTAGTGGTCCAGAACCCTGAATTTCACCAACAAATCTCGATATAACTACTCCTAGAATAATCAACCGTCACGTGATAACTTTTACTAGATTCCACATTCAAAGGGGACATAGAAGTAGCGGTGAGTACAATTCACGTGTACCCATTATGTTCGGCTAACTAGGTATCAGAAATTGGTGAAACTATGCAATAAACAAAGAATGCTTCCACCTGCACATAGAAAATCAGTCCAACATCGATACCGTCAATTTATATATATAGAATGATGCAAATAAAGTAAACATAAGCTCAGGGATACACAATCACCAATAAATACATTAACACTCAAGGCACAATAATATGCAATGCAATAAGATGGAATGTATGTAATGCATGGTAGTACTAATGGAATAAAGATTGTTGCACACCTGTCAAGCTGAGCTACCAGATAGGACTCATGAAGGCCTCGCAGACCATATACTTCATCATAATATCACATCTTCTTGCCACCTAACTCTTAGTCAGGGATTTTAAAGATGTCTCATTTTCTAACAAAAAGGTGTTTCCACAATCTCCCTTCTCATATTTCATGATATGAAAGTATAAGGAGGAATGCATGTCACCAACACAAATATAGAAGTACAATCATCTCAATACAAACTTCAAAGTGACATAGTTTCCAAAAACTCAAGTTTTATGACAAACATCATCTTAGAAAATAATGAAAAGAATCTCTTTTGAAACAAGCAACAATCGTTTGAAAGTCTTATTAATTCTCAAAACATCCCACAAATCACAACTCTTCTTAAAGCATTTCATTTGTCAAAATATCTCATTTTTCAAAAAACATCTCATGCCTCAACGCATTTCATTTCTCAAAGCATCTAATTTTTCAAAACATCTCATGTATTAAAAAAAATCATGTTTTTCAAAAGATAGGTCACAATTCAGTAAAATGGAATAAATTCATGAGACAACATAATAGTAAGTAAAATTTCCTCACAGGCATCACAACACAACAACAACTCAATCATGATACGATTTCATCCCATAGTTTACAACATAAGAATAATCAATTGCCCAGCCCCAATCTCAAAAGAGGATAGCAACACCTACCACAAATGTCGAAACCTCACCCCAAACACTCTATCGAAATAATAACCCTTATATTCAATCTTTAGAACAACCATTTACTTTCAAGGATGGAGAGCACTAATAGAAAGAAGCCCAATAATATCCATATTGCAAGGTTTCAACACCAAGGGTAAAATTCATCCAAAAATATCACTTAAGAAGTCGAAAGGAATACAATTAGAATTTTATTAAAAATACATATTCTACTAGTAAAAAAACATTTGCAGTTGAACATGAAATTGATCAAGAAATGATTTTAAAATTATTAATTTACCCAAAGTTTAAGTTCTTGAAAAGACCATGAAATTTATAGTTCAAGATCAAGAATCGAAGTTAAGATCTGAAAAATAAATATTTTATGTTAAAAAACACTTACCCAACAAATTTCCTTGAAATATCTCTTGTCAAATCTCCATCCCAAATTCCAAGGGGTGAAAATAGCGGATATTGTTCATGTTCTAAAAAAATCTCGGATGTCGCTTAAGTGGTCCCTGAGTTGCTTTTGCGATACTCCACATCAGATGTCGCTTAAGTGACTGGTGGATCGCTTTAGCTGACATCACTTAAACAACCACTGGATCACAAAAGTGAACCTTTTAAAACTCACCACCATCACTAAAGCAAAGAGGGTTCACTAGAGCGGTAGCCCTTTAAGTGACCATCCTTCCATTTTTGTGATACCTGGCACATCAAACTATAGCAAAATCTCAAGCAACATGAAATTCTCAAAAACAACCTTTGAATTTGTTCAGAACTTTGTACGTTACATGTACTATTTTATTAAATTATATGGTATGGACTCAATGGAACCATCAAAAACTGAGTTTGGGGTCTTCTTGACCCAGAATTTAGTAAGTCAAAACTAAACTAACTTTAAAGCTCAAAATGATCAAAATGCTCTTGGGACTTTCAAAAAATATAATAAGCCTCTTCTAGGCCTTAAAATCACCCTCTGAATCCAGTAGAATGATCAGAAATTCAATCCGGGTACCTAAAAGTAATACGTTGATCAAAGTCAAATCCAATTCCATTTTAATTCAAACTTCTAACTTATGACCTAAATTCCACAAAATAGGCTCAATTCCAAATATGACTATGCTCCTAGACTAGTTTTCACTTTCTATAGTTGGCTTTAACAAATTTCATTCTAAAACTTGTAACTCTAAATGATACTAAAATTCACTTTTTCAATAACTTAAGCCTTTAAAACCTCAAAACTCTTACATCATCCGATTTTCAATGAAATACCAAAACTAACCATACAAATGGTGCAAACATGATTTGAAAATTTTATGAGAATCTTTTAAATGGTCTTCAATGTCATTACATCATCCACCACTAAAAATTATGTTCATATTTGAACATAAGATTAAAATAAGCACCTAAAGCCTTAAAAAGACAAGGATATCATGCACGCATATCGGACTCTATCACCCAAGTCACATTCTCAATAGGTCAATATTTCCACTAAATCGTTGTCGAAGCATTCTCCTTGGTTCTAAGCTTACTGATCTACCTGTATAAGACAGCCCCTGGCTCTTTTCTTGTATGTCAAGTCCAGACTGAACTCTACTGAATAATCAAAATTACATGGTACTTGTCCGATATGTAACTACGAAGCATAGAGACATGGAATACAAGATAAATCATTGATAGTCTAGGTCGTAAATCTAACCTCTCTCTTTCTCCTCAGAATATGAATAATGGGTCAATAAACCTCACAGTAAGCTTGCCCTTCTTCTTAAATGTGATATCTTCATCCACATAAGATCTTCATGTCATGCCCCATTTTTCCTCGCAGAAAGACGGGAACCTGGACAACGTCGTGGCAATGACTCTTTTGGAATTTTTGAATAATTGAAGAGTTGCAACCTAATGATCTTAAGGTACATTAGGACACCATTCTAACCTACAAACTAACGCTAAGGTTCAAGTCACTAGAGCACGAGTAAGGGTTCAAGTTACCTTAAGAATAAGGTGTTTGGCGCACCTTGAGGTCCACAAGTACAGGTCCCAACCGTATCTCGCATTTATATGGGGGTTTAACAAATAGAGGTTTCTTATATTTTAAGAATTTGTATTAATTAGATCGAAGTGGCAAATAAATTAAATAAATAAGCAAGAAAAATAAATAAATAAGAAAAACCTAACTACCCTAAATAATTAAAAGCAAACAAGAGAGAGAAAATTATACTAAGCGAATTATTAATTCCACCCGGATCAGTTTACTCGGCTTTATTTCGAAAGACAAAAATTGTCATTTTTTAACTCGCATGACTTATTTAAGCTTAGGGACAAGACCAAGTTTTGGCCTTATCAAAGCTCGAGTGTATGTCATCATCTCCGAGGGTCCTATATACCCCTACCCCCTTCCTAAGTTGATTTACAATTAATCTTAAAAAAGCGCACTAAAAGAAATGTAAAATTCTAATCATTTTCCTAAAGTGCGTAGTGTCCCTCCTAATGTCCAAGAGGTATTGGACTTCTATTTTGTAAAAGTTCTGGACTAAAAAGAAATCTAGGGCTACCTAAAGGACCTCGCATCAAACAAAACACTTCAGTACATCACTTAGCACATAAAGTTTCAAGTAGCCTCTAGACAAATTATTACTAGCACACTTGAAAATACAAATAATGGTGCAACGTGTCATGTAAGTGTGTGCCACAAATTAATATTTAAAGCATTATTAATTGAAGAACAGAGCATTTTAACTTAGTAATTAATACCTTAAAACAAGTTTAATCAATTAAACGAACTTTATGAAAATCAAAAAAGGAGACTATTAAAGACAATTATGAATGTGACATGTTTATATTTATCCTTGTAGGCATAATTTCTAACAAGTAAGAAAAATATTTAACCCTAAACATGATTTCTAAAAATTGCAAAAAAAAATATTAAATCCCGAGATGCATGATTTCTAAAGAAATACTTCGAAACCAAATTTTATAGGCATGTTTTCTATTGCAAAAATAGAATCTGATCATATTTTTAAACAAAATCCTAAAAAATGTCTTCTAATGCAACATGATAATTAAACATATTTTAAACATAAAATCATAGGAGTATGATTTCTATTGCAAAAACAAATCTGAACATATTTTTAAACAAAATCTTAAAACATGTCTTCTAATGCAACATGATAATTAAACATATTTTAAAAATAAAATCATAGGAGCATGATTTCTATTACAAAATCTTATAGGCATATTTTTCTATCTAAACAAAGTCCTAAAACATGATTCCTATTGCAAAATAATAATTGAACATATTTTTAAATGAAATTCTACGGGCATGATTTTTATTGTAAATAAAAACAAATTTTCTGACATATGATGTGTAAAAGAACATACTTTTAAATTCCTATACGCATGATATCTCAAAAATATTGTTAAAACAAAATTTTTACTTAACACTATTCATCCCTTAATTGATTAATGCACACATATCTTATTAAAAGTCCTAGATTAAGATTTACCTAAGACAAACAAAACAGCATAGAAAAATTAAAAAGAATAAAAGAAAACAGTTAGCACATAATTTTTTCCTCCCGCTTTATACTAGATCCCCTATTTTCACTATTTTGTTGTTACATCTTTTGCGGAAAGTAAAATACAACATAACAAGTTAATAAAAGGGCTGCGAAGAGGAGTTTTCTGGCGTGGGGTTTTGGTTGCTGGACAATGGAAGGAGTAAAAGGGGTTCGTCTAGGTATTGTTTGACGGAGGAAGAGGGAGGAGAAAAGGATTTGTCGGGTTTGGGGGGTGCGCCGGTGGACAGGGGTCGTCTTAGTCACTGCTGGGGTGACTGGTTTAGGATGGTGAGAGGGTGAAGGTCGCCGATGGTTGTCAGCAACCATGGCTATAGTTGTTTGGGTTCGTGGGTTTTCCGATGAGGAGGGTTGCTGAGTGGTGTGGCGAGGGGAGTGTGAAGGAGATAGGGGTTGTTGGTTCGCCGGGAAAAGGAGAAAAAGTAAGGATATGAGGTGGAGGAAAAGGGCGGCAGAGAAGGTGGCGCCGCTGGTAGTCATTCTCTAGTGATTTTCGACAGTGAGGGAGAGAGAGAAAGAGAGAAGAGGGAGATGGGTTTTCCAGTGGGTTGGAGAGGAAAGAGGAGTGATGAGGCTAGGGTGTCATTTAGTGGGGTTATGGTAGAGATTGCATAGTTGTTTGGTGGAGGAATTTTTCAGGTGGCTAGGCGGCGGCCGTCTCTGGTCAGTGTCTTGACGTTGGTGGTGGTGAGGACGGCGGCAATCCTCTTTCTGATGGTGATGAGTGTAAGGAAAAGAATGGAAATTGAGATTAGGTTTCGAGGTATTTGGAAAGAAATAGAAATCTTTTAATCTGGGCCGCTGATGAGATTTAATGAATGGCTACGATTAATTTTGAAAGGATGGTTGTTTCTAATATTACTTTTTCTGTTTTTGCGGCCCATCTTTGTATGTCTTTGGTTACTTATTTTATTTTTAAAATACGTGATTATTTGGACAAAATTAAAACTAAACTCATTTATTTTGAAAAGTTAATTTTAAAACACCTATTTAATTACATGACAATCTAAAATAGTTATAACTCAGTCAAAATTAGGTGTCAATACTTCATCTATAAAATTCAATGGTCGAATTCTCCTATCAACATAACTCTTCTGGCAACTTTGAGCTGTTAATAATCGACCTTGAATCAATCACACCTACTCCATATCATTCCCCAAGCAAATCAACATCCAATGTATCCACTCCAGTGGAGTTAAAGCAATCAATGGACAATAAACATCTCTGGTCATATAATGCGTCCAATGGTGCCACTTGAATGTTGGAACAATAGTTGTTGTTGTATGCAAACTTTGCCAAGGATAAAATGTTGATCCCATTACACACCAAAATCAATCATGCAAGTCCAAAGCATGTCCTTTAACACCTGAATAATCTACTCAAACTGTCCATCTGTCTAAGGGTCAAAAGCTAAACTTATATCTAGTCGAGTACCTAAACCATACTGCATTGCCTTCCAAAATTGAGAAGCATACAATGAACCTCGATCAGAAACAAATAAACAGGCACACTATGAAACCTACCAATCTCACAAATATATATCCTAGCCAACTGCTTTGTATTATATCTAGTCCTCGATGAAAGAAAATGAGTTGTTTTGGTCAATCGGTCTAGTATCACCCAAGCTGAATCATACGTAGCCAATGCCAAGGATAACTCTATCATGAAATACATAGTGATATGCTCCCACTTTCACTCAGGAATGGGCATCCTATGCATTAAAAATCCCTAGTTTCTAGTTCTTATACTTCACCTATTGACAATTCAGACACTTGGTGATGAACTCTTCAATATCTTTCTTCAACCCACACCACCAATAATGTTGCTTTAAGTTATGAAACATCTTTGATATTTTTGGATAAATAGAAATACTTGACACAATGAACCTTTTCTAAGATCATATACACCTAATCATCTATCTTAGACACACATATAGGGTCATTAATCATCAAAACACCCGTGAAATCAAATGAAGTCAACTTAGCTTCACCTCGCGATACTTTGTCCCAAATCATACATAGCTTATCACCACTAAACTAGTCAGCATATATCTGATCCATCGAGGAGGACTTAGCCTCAACAAAGTCAAAATACTGTGAAGAGGAGAAATATCAAGTTGGACTATTTATCTAGTCAATGACTGAACTTCCAAATCCAAGGGTCTCTCCTTCACCCTTAAAAACGCCAAATTACCTATATTAGAGGCCTTCTGACTCAGAGAATCTACTATTATATTATCCTTGTCGAGTTGGTAAAGAATGAAGATGTTATAATCCTTCAAAAACTTTAACCACCTACATTGTCTCATATTCAAGTTTAGCTGGGAAAAATGTATTTGAGACTACAATGATTAGTAAAAATCTCATAATATGCATCATAAATATAGCACCTTCACAACTTCAACACAAATACCACCGCAGTCACCTCTAGGTCATAGGTGATGTAGTTCTTCTCATTCACCTTCAGTTGTCGAGAATCATAGGCTATAACTCTTCTCTTCTGCATCAATACACCACCAAAACCTACACAAAAGCATCACAATAAGCCACAAATGCCACACCCTCCTCAAGCAATGCTAGTATTGGTGATAAGGTCAATAATTTCTCGAGCTTTAGAAGCTTGAGTCATACTTATCGGTCCACTGAAATTCCATGATCTTCTAAGTAAGCCTGGGTAAAGGAGCTGCAGTAGGGGAGAACCTTTGAAAGAATCGATGATAATATCATACTAGATCATTAAAGCTTCAGATCTCAGTCACTTAGGTGGGTCTTACCCAATCACGAACTGCTGCAATTTAGGTGGATCAACAACAGTACATCCTTAGTAGCCATATGACCCAAAAAAGCTACAGACTTAAGATAAAATTTGCACTTAGAGAACTTAGCTCACCCTTAAATGTCAAACATGGTCCACCTCATTCTTGAAATAGACCAGGATATCATTAATGAATACAATAAAAAAGAGTCTAAATAAGGAGAACACTAAGTTTATCAACTCCATAAAAGCAGCTAGGGCATTAGCTAGCCCAAATGATATGACCACGAACTTGTAGTGCCCATAAGAGTCCTAGAAGTAGTCTTTGGGATATGAAAATCCCAAACTCTTAACTGATGGTGGCCTGCCTTCAAATCAATTTTGGAGAACACCAAAGCATCCAAAGTTGATCAAACAAATCATCAATACAGGGAAGAGAAAACTTTTTTTTATGAAAACTTTATTCAATTGGTGATAATCAATACATATTCTCATTATTGTATCATCTTCTTCTTCACACACAATACTAGTGCACCCCATGGTGAAATGCTAGGCCGGATAAGCCCTTTCTCCAATGAACCCTCTAATTGTTCCTTTAGTTCTTTTAACTCCGTAGGAGCCATTTAATAAGGTTAAATAGAGATGGGCTTGGTGCTTAGCTCCAAGCCAATTGAAAAATCAACATCACAATATGAGGGAAACCTAGTATATCTGTAAGCAATACACCTATGAGCTCTGTCACCACCCTTGTGCTCTCTAAAGAAGGTGAAACCTTTGCAAAATCCCATACATGAGACAAATAAGACAAACAACCTTTCTTCATCATACAACGAGCACGAACATAAGAGATCACTTCCTTTGGATACAAACTAGGTGTACCGCCATTCAAACTAATCCAGGAAAATCCAGATATACTAAAGTCAGTCTTGAAAAAATTGAGGATCGCATGATAGAGCTACCCATTCAACCCATCTGTTCCCCCACACTTGCCTTATCCTCTAAGATGACTAGTCTTTAATTTTGGTTTCTTGTAAACACACTATATCAACCCTCCATTTGTGAATTATTGATTTGATTGTACTCTTATTAATGCTTCATTGAGCTGCCACACATTCAAACTCAAGAATTTTATCTTTTTTCGGAGAAAGCTTTGTAATACTTGCATCGTGTTTCTTCCTTTTTACCATCCAAGTTCATTCCTAACTTCAACCTCTCTAGTTCTAGTGATTATTTCTTCTTCCCTTTTGCATTTTTTTTTATTCTAGATGATGATTAGTGTTGCTTCTTCTCCTGTCTTCTTTTCTCCATATGCAAGAACATCCCCAAATTTCATGTTCAAATCCCGCCACATTAATTTAATATGCCTTGCATGCTTTGAGCATAACTACTTAGTCCATCTTAATATTTCAATGACTAGATAAGAGCTAATTAATTGCAATCTTGATGATCTCATTTCATGCCATGGGAGCAACAAAATGTCACCAAATGATAAGTCTACCTTAGTATTGTTCACTTATTGGAATTCGTTTGGCAATGATTGTTTGGGGATTTATAATTTGTAGGCTTCTCCCTCATCATTTGCATTGGAAGGATAATTGGGTCATCATCAGTGTTAGAAGTTGGTCTTGGTTCCCCTATATTATTGATTTAGATAATAAGAGGATAAAATTTGTTTGCATGCAGACAAGACTTCTGTAAGAGGCACATGAGTCGGAAAAAAGTTCTTTTCTCTCTCTAGTTTTTTTAAAAAATTATATCTCTTCTTAGGCTGGAATTGGGTCTCTTTTGTTATAATAGGGCTGGTCCAAATTTTGACAAACTCTGTAATTCATGTATAATGATGCAAAAATTGAAACTCTTCTAAAATAATAGACATAAAATAAAACATAATAATACTTCCTTAAAATACTTCTTGAAATTCTTGAACTTACTTCATGGATGAAAATAATGCATATGGAATACCATGACAAGATTCTTGAATAACTTTGATTTGAAAAGGGTCCATATAATATAAGAAGCATGAACCATAAATTAGAGATTAACAGTGGTGTGAATTTCCATAATATAATCCAGAATCAACAATAGGAATAAAGAGAATTCAAAAATTATGAACTTTGAGGTAAAAACCCCTAGTTTCAATCTTAATAATTGAAATTATAGATGTAGGCCGTGAGAAAAAACGTATTCCTCACTGTGATAGTATTACATACTTTAAATTCTTCATAAATCTTGATGAAGAACCCTAACTTAAAGAAGAACAATCAAGAAGTCCTTTCTTGAAATTCTTGAATTCGTTTTTTTGAAAACCCTACGATTAAGAATTAAGATTTCTTATATCGATTCATGAATTGATGCAGGAATTTGGATTATGAAGTTTGAAACCTCTGTAGAAGAGCTTATCTTTATGAAGAATCATGAAACAGAATCGTAACTTCATGTGTTCTTAAAAATTCTTGAGTGTTCAAGTTTAGTAGTGAAGGAAAGGGATTTAATTATGAAAAAATTATTTTTTACTTGTTTGGGGATATTAAAATAACTCCCCAAAGGTTTATAGGACAAAAATACTCTAAAAAAATATTATAAGAGGCATCATCTTGAGGAAACATCATGGACCTCAACTTGGTATATGCGGTTTTAGTAAAATTGTCATAACTTTTTACTCTGAACTTGAAATAAGACAAACTTGGTGAATTTGAAAAGAAGACTCAAGACTTTTAATTTGATGGATTATAGGCCATAATTGACACGTCCCACCATAATTTCACCCAAAGATTACGCAGGAACTTGTCCGACGCGTTCCGAAAGGCTCCTAAGCATGCTGGAAATCTGCAGAATACTATAGCAGTACTATAGCAACAGGTAGAAACGGTCACACTGTATTGTTAGAAACAGTCATTACTGTAGCAACGGCTATGGGTACTGTAGCAACGGGCACTTTCACTGTAGCAATGGCTAAATTCACTGTAGCAACGGCCTTGAAAACTTGTATATATAGGAAGGCTATTTTCATTTCTTAGGCATCCAACACATCCAGAAATCTTGTATTCACAAGAAATTGTATAGCATTCTCATAGGCAATAAAAGCCAACTTCCCTCAAAGCTTTCTTTGTTCGCAAAACCAACATTCCCCTAGTAGGATCTTAGGCAACAAGGCTTACTAGCATTTGCCATATCAAGTAAATTGCGCAGGCAAATCGACTAGCGCCATACAACACTTAGCTTGAGTTCTAAGGCCATAACATCATGGTATCAAAGCAGGTTCTAAGGAGAAACAATGGACAGTGACGGAGAAGTTTTTGCAACCAGCACCGCTGGAGTCCTTACGAACATCACTAGGAGATTCAAGAGTAAGAAGACCACCAAGAAGGTAGGAAATTTGCCAGAATATCCTGTCCCAAGTGATGTTGCCAACATTCCGACGGCCGAAATGAGCGACTGGGAGCAAGAAGAGCTACCCACAACCATCGCTCCTGGGTTGGACATGGTTGCCAAAGTCGAATCTGCCCATCAAATGGTAAAATTGTTGGGCCATCGCTGTAACGAGTTCGAAAGCAACTACAAATCCTTCAAGGAGTCTGTCATCGAGGAAAACGACAACATTCACAAAGATATCGACGAGCAGCGGGAAGCACAGGAAGAGGCTCAAGCTTCCATAGAAAAGCTCATAAGCCTAGTAGAAGCTCTGAGCGCCAGAGTGAAAGAACTCGAGGAAGCTGCACGCCAAGAGAAATATGCTACTCCGATCATAGAGCACGAAGTAAGGATCGATGCCCCTAAGCCGCCCATCTTCAAAGGCATCCGTGATTTCGTTGCAAAATACTGAATTTTTATCGATAAATGCCCAAGAAATTGAAAGTTTCCTGTGGCACCTGGAAAATTATTTCAAGTGCAACAGGATAAGCAGCGACGAGATGAAGATCCAAACTGCCGTGATCTACTTGACGGAGAATGCAATGCTGTGGTGAAGACGTATAGATGCGGACATCGGCATGGTACTTTGCATGATCAGCACATGTGAGCAGTTCAAAGCAGAGTTCAAGAAGATGTTCTTTCCCAGTAATGTCTTCGACGAAGCCATGAGGAGGTTACGAGAATTAAAGCAAACCGGTTCCATGAAAACCTACATAAGGGAATTCACTACCCTTACGCTTCAGATTCCCGAACTCACCCCAAGGGACTTGTTGTTCTACTTCAAAGATGGACTACAAGGCTAGGCCAAAACGGAGTTGGAACGCCAACAGGTTTCCACCCTTAATGAGGCCATCACACAAGTTGAGAGTCTAACTGACTTCAAGCAGTACCGAGTCAAAGCGAAGGAGACAAGAAGCAACCATGCCAAAGGTGGGGGAGAACGCGAAAGGAACAGAGATACCCGCTTCCCTAGGAAGTCACTCAGACAAGGACTTGCCGAGAAGGAAAATCAGCCACAACAGCAGCGTAAGGAGACAAATTGCTACATTTGCGAAGGACCGCATTGGTACGCAAAATGCCCTCACATGAAGAGCATTGGTGCTATCATAAAAGACCACCAGCAGAAAGAGGTCAAGGAACAAGGTCAGAGTTTCGGGGGGCCCGCATACATTGGCATGATCGGATTTTGCACTACTACCACCCAACCAGCTGGACAACTGGAGGCTTTCCCCACACAGTACGTGGACATGAACATCAATGGCAAACCTGTGCATTCCTTGGTGGACACTGGAGCAGAAGCCAACGTTATAACCCAGACAGCAGCAGCAAAATTGGGTCTAAGCTACAGCCCAAGCGAGACTTGGCTTAAGATGGTCAATGCCCCACCTATGATGGTAAACGGAATTGCCAGCGGCCTAGACATCACTTTAGGCAACTGGCGAGGAAAGACCAATTTTGTCGTGGCTCCCTTAAACACCTTTGAGATTGTGCTTGGACAAGAGTTTTTCCGCCAATGCCCTTCATTCGTATCCCCCTACTTCCAGAAAATGTTTGTACTAGAGAAGGGAGCATCATGTATGGTGCCATTGGTCGAAATGCCCAAGACAACACAACTCTTCCATTCGGCCATGCAGATTGAGAAAGGCCTTAGGAGGGGAGAACCAACTTATCTGGCCACCATCGAGAGTTTGAGTGAAAATAATGGTTCCCCAGAACCCATACCGCCTTGCATTAAAAGGGTACTAGACGATTACAAAGATGTCATCCAAAAGAGTTACCAAGGCAACTTCCACCAAGGAGAGAGGTGGATCACAAGATCGAGTTAGAGCCGGGTACCAGACCCCTAGCCTATTCAGCCTACCGTATAGCTCTACCAGAGTTGGAGGAGCTTAGGAAGCAACTGAAGGAGCTTCTTGAGGCCAGGCATGTCCAACCACCCAAAGCACCATTCGGAGCACCGGTGTTATTCCAGAAAAAGAAAGATGGGTCACTGCGCCTGTGCATCGATTACTGGGCGTTAAACAAAGTAACCATAAAGAATAAGTACCCCATCCCGCTCATAGCAGACTTGTTCAACAGGCTGGGTCAAGCCAAATTCTTTTCCCAGATGGACTTGAGAAAAGGGTACTACCAAGTTCGGATCACCGAGGGGGATGAACCGAAAACAACCTGTATCACCCGGTACAGATCATTCGAGTGGTTGGTAAAACCTTTCAGCCTAACCAACGCACCCGCAACATTCTGTACGCTGATGAGCAAAATATTCCATCCTTACTTGGACTACCTCGTCGTGGTGTATCTAGATGATATAGTCATCTACAGCCAATCCTTGGAGGAGCACATGGAGAATCTCCGCAAAGTCTTTCAAGTTTTGCGGGAAAACCAGCTGTTTGTCAAATGGGAGAAGTGCGAATTTGCACAACCCAAAGTTCACTTCCTAGCCCATATCATAAGTCAGGGACAGCTTCGCATGGACGGAGCAAAAGTGCAAGCCATCATCCAGTGGGAGGCACCCACTAAGGTCACGGAACTAAGATCGTTCCTGGGGCTTGCCAACTATTATCGGAGATTCATCAATGGATACTCCGCACTCGCCGCACCACTCACGGAGCTGCTGAAAAAGAATAAGTCGTGGGTTTGGGACAAGACATGCCAGGAGGATTTTGAAAGCCTCAAGAAAGCCATGTCAGAGGAGCCGGTCCTCGCCTTACCAAACTTCTCAAAAACATTTGAGGTGCATACTGATGCCTCAAACTTTGCCATAGGCGGGGTGTTGATGCAAGACAAGTACCCTATTGCTTTTGAAAGTCGCAAACTGAATGAGACAGAGAGGCGGTACACCGTTCAGGAGAAGGAGGATGACCACTATTGTACACTGCCTATGGACCTGGAGACACTACTTACTAGGGTCCAAATTCATAGTCCAGACAGACAATGTTGCAACGAGCTATTTCCAGACGTAGAAAAAGCTCACCCCCAAACAAGCTCGATGGCAGGATTTTCTTGCCCAGTTTGATTACCAACTTATGTACAAGCCGGGCAAAGACAACGTGGTGGCTGACGCCTTAAGTCGGAAGGCAGAACTTGCCGCCATAATAACAGCCCAATGTGACATTTGGGAGTCCATCAAAGAAGGCTTACTGCATGATTTGGACGCACAATGGCTGATGGAGCTAGCATCAGAGGGTAAGACCTGAAGTTTTTGGTTTGAAGATGGAATCTTACTTACCCCTGGTAGAAGGATCTACGTTCCGAGGTATGGCAATATCAGGTGACAAATTATGAAGGACAGCCACGACACCTTGTGGGATGGATACCCAGGGCAGCACCGTACGCGTGCCCTAATCGAAGCAGTCTACTACTGGTCGAGGATGCGGGACGACGTTGAGGCTTATGTGCGAACTTGCCTTGTCTGCCAACAAGACAAGGTAGAGCAGCGTCAACCTGGAGGACTCTTGGAGCCACTCACTATAGCGGAGCCTCCGTGGGAAAGCATCACCATGGACTTCATCACTAGGCTACCGAAGTCTGGTGGTTTTGGTACTATCATGGTGGTAGTGGACCGATTTTCCAAATATGCCACCTTTATGCCAGCCACACCGGGATGCAATACTAAGAAAGCAGCCCAATTGTTCTTCAAGAACGTGGTAAAGTACTGGGGGCTGCCAAGGCACATAATCAGCAACCGCGACCCACATTTCACTGGGAACTTCTGGAGAGATTTATTCCAGATTCTAGGCACGAAGTTACACTTCTCTACCAGCTTCCATCCTCAGACGGACGACCAAATCGAAAGGGTCAATGCCTTGTTGGAGTGCTACCTAAGGCATTGTGTAAGCTCAAATCAACGGGACTGGGCTAAGCTACTTGATATGGCCCAATTCTCTTATAACTTGCAATGAAGCAAGTCAACCGGGAAAACACTGTTCGAGCTTGCTACGGGCCAACAACCGCAAACTCCCCACTCACTGCCGACTGCATTCGAAGGTAGGAGTTTGGGCGCCTATCACTTAGCCAAAGGATTCAAGGAGAAGTTGGACACTGCAAAGTCTCACCTGGCCAAGGCAGCCAAGCGGATGAAGAAATTCACGGACCGGTCACGACGCCCAACAAATTACAAAGTTAGAGACTTGGTGTTGGTGAAATTCAACTCCAGGAAATTCAAGGCACTAAGGGACGTAAATCCCAATTTAGTGCCGAAGTATAAGGGACCATTCCGAATCCTTGCCAAGGTTGGTAAGATATCTTACCGACTAGAGCTTCCGCCAGCGTTGAAGATACATCCTGTCTTCCATGCGAGCGTTCTTAAACCCTATCACGAGGACAAGGATGATCCAACTCGAGGACAATCACATAGTCCACCTATTACAATCACTGTTTCGCATGATAAGGAAATAGAAAATATCATCAACTATCAAGCGATGCAGAAACAGGGCCAACCGGCAACAGCTATGTTCCTTGTCCACTGGAAGTGACAATCTCCAGAAGAAGACACATGGGAAAGGTATGAAGACCTATGGCAGTTTCGGGACAAGGTAGATGAGTTCAGGCAGCGGCAACATTGCACCGAGGTCGTCGCAACCACAGGTGGGGGAGCATGACACATCCCGCTATAATTTCACCCAAAGATTACGCAGGAATGTGTCCGACACATTCTGGAAGGCTCCTAAGCTTGCTGGAAATCTGCAGAATACTGTAGTAGTACTGTAGCAACAGGCAGAAATGGTAGGCACTGTAGCAAACGGTTAGAAATGGTCGTTACTGTAGCAATGGCTACGGGTACTGTAGCAATAGCAACAGCCGAATTCACTGTAGCAATGGCCTTGAAAACTTGTATATATAGGAAGACTATTTTCATTTCTTAGGCATCCAACACGCCCATAAATCTTGTATTCACAAGAAATTGTATAGCATTCTCATAGACAATAAAAGCCAACTTCCGTCAAAGCTTTCTTTGTTTGCAAAACCAACGTTCCGTTAGTACGATCTTAGGCAACAAGGCTTACTAGCGTTTGCCATATCAAGTAAATTCCGCAGGCAAATCGACTAGCGTCGTATGACACTTAGCTTGAGTTCTAAGGCCGTAACAATAATTCTTTATATTCTAAGAGATACGGTCATTTGAAGTTGACCCTTATATGAAAGCAAGCGAAAACTTTATTGATAGAAATTGTTTGGACTCGACTTGATGTAAAAGATCCTTTATTACCCTTGACTATATCTTAAACCCTTTAAATACTTAGGAATTCATCTTAACATATATCTATACAATTTGAAGTTATTGGATCACCTAATCTTTATAGAAATCTTGTATCAAAACTCAAACAGTAAGGCAACTTTTAACTCAACCTCATGTTAGAGGGTTCTTGTAACTTTAATTCATCTACAATCTATTCCTACACTAAAGAATTGTCTTTGATGCCTATGCTCAATTAATAATCATCTGGTACAACTTTCTACACATATGAAGAATGGTTTAGTCTTAGCTTAAAAAAAAATTCGGGTGAGGGGGGTATCAACCTAAACTCTTTTTGCCTCCATAGTTTGTCTACAAACCTCCAATCTACCATTAACTTTGCCTTGAGTTGCATCATCAACACTATGTCGACCGCAAATAACATATACCATAGAACCTCTTCCTGAATAGTCTGCGTCAACTCATCCATCACCAAGGCTATTAAGAAAGGACTAAGAATTAATCCCTGGAGTAATCCTATCTCATATGGGAAGGACTCCGATTCTCTTCCCAACATTCTAATTCAAGCCTTGTCTCCATCATACATATCATTTATTACCCTAGTATAAACCATCGAGACACCTCTAGTCTCTATACACCTTCAAAAGACATCCTCAGGACTTTGCCATAGGTCTTGTCAAAGTCAATGAACACCATATGTAGATCCATCTTCCTTTCCCTATATTTCTCCACTAGTCTCTGTATAAGACGATCTTCTGGACATGAACCCAAATTGTATCTCGAAAATGAACACGCCTTTTCGCACTCTCATCTCCACTACTCTCTTCTAAATCACTTAGCAGTACAATGAATATATAACATAAATATATTTTTAATCACCTAAACAACATGGTTAGTTGTTACTTATTTTCAACTGAATTCTTTACTTAATCATAATAAATTAATATGATTTGACATATGATAGATTAAATTATTTTTCCTTTTTTCGTCTCTCTTATCTTTTTAGTATAGTACTTTCTCTGTCCTAATTTATACAGCACAGTTTGAATTTTGAAAAGCCAAACAATTTAATTTTGATATGAATTTGGGCATGTAATTTTAAAATTTTTTGAAATAAAACTTACATATTTGAAAAGTTACATAAAAAGTACTATAAGTCTCGTACGAGCTCTTGAATATCTACGTTAAAGATAGCCATATATCTACCTGTCTGTGGTTGGTACTGAGCCCCTTAATGTTCCATTTTAATTTTCAGGGGACAATTGTGTTATGGTTAACAGCAATGATTCCGAAAGCAAGGCCTCCTCATTGTGATCGTCTAGTATCAGGTCAGCCATGTAAATCTGCAACACGATCTCAGTACACACTCTTGGTCTCCTCAATTATGCTTATGTCAATTGGTGCTGGTGGTATTAGACCATGTTCGTTAGCATTTGGTGCAAATCAATTTGATAAGCGCGATAGTAATAATCATGATAAGAACAAACGCGTGTTGGAGACTTATTTTAACTGGTACTATGCTGCATTCATGATCTCAGTTATTATTGCTATGACTGGCATTGTATATCTTCAAGATCACATGGGATGGAAAATCGGATTTGGAGTTCCTGCATTTATTATGTTCTTCTCTGATCTCCTCTTTTTTCTTGCTACTCCGCTTTATATCAAGGAAAAAGTTATCAAAAACTTATTGAGTAGATTTGTTCAGGTTATTGTCGTTGCTTATAAGAATTGGAAACTTGCATATCCTGATCACAACTCTGGTTATCATCACAACAAAGGTTCAGAACATATCGTGCCAACGAGCAAATTGAGGTGTGAAAAACTTTATCCTGTTTAAGGAATGTGTTCAACTTTTGTGATAGCTGAAGTGTGTTTTCAATTTTTAGGTTCTTAAAAACAAAGCTTGCATCATAAAATCCCCTGAAGATGTTAAGCAAGATGGTGTTGCAGTCGATCCGTGGAGTCTTTGTACAGTTGAGCAAGTTGAGGAGCTAAAATCCCTCATTAGAGTCATGCCATTGTGGTCAACAGGGATCATGATATCGATAAACTTGAGCCAAAGTTCATATCCTTTACTTCAAGCTAAAGCCATGGATAGACATATAACTAAAAGCGTTGAAATTCCAGCAGGTTCATTTGGGCTATTTACTGTCATTGCTTTAACAGTTTGGCTTGTTCTGTATGATCGTGGGATCTTCCATTGGCATTGAGAATCGGAGGGAAACGAGTTCATATTGGAATAAAGAAAGAATGGGAATTGGACTATTCTTCTCTTGTATGGTTATGTTAGTCTCTGGGATCATTGAACATATTAGACGAAGAAAAGCGATCGAGCAAGGACTTTTGAACAACCCTGAGGGAGTGGTGGAAATGTCAGCTATGTGGCTTGTGCCACAACATTGTTTAAATGGAATAGCAGAGGCATTCAATGCAATTGGCCAAATTGAATTCTATTACTCTGAGCTCCCAAAAAGTATGTCAAGTATCGCAACTGCGTTGTTAGGACAAGGAACAGCTGTGACAAATCTGTTAGCAAGTGTGATACTGAGCAATGTGGATCATCTTACCAAATGGGAAGGGAAAGAAAGTTGGGTTTCAAGTAATATCAATAGGGGACATTATGAGAACTACTACTGGCTTCTTGCTATTATGACTTGTTTTGATATGCTTTATTTTATGATGTGTAGTTGCGCATATGGACCTTGTGCTGAGAGCAAGAATAAGAAAATGGTAGAGGGAGATGATATATCTAGGCCAAGATCACCACTCAGACCACTGCATGCTTAACTTGTTGAGCCAGTGGTTTAGTGTGTATACAGTAATTTTTAAGTAATTATGTTATAATTGCTTTTAGGTTCTTGACTTTTCAATCGGGTCTTTTAATTGGTACCTTATCTATCTCAATTTATGTGATTCATTTTTTTTAGTTAGTTCCAAGAAGAATGATATATTATTTAGTAGCAACTTAACAGTAAAATGCCATTTTACTCTTAATAAAATAATTTGTACTCGCACAATTTAGGTTCGGTAATGTGCCAAAAAATAATTTATAGTAGCACAATTTATATTTGGTAATGTGCCAAAAAATGATTTATAGTGGCACAATTTTGGTTTGGTAATGTGCCAAAAAATTTAAAAACACGATGTGCTTAATGTGCCAAAAAATAATTTATAGTAGCACAATTTATATTTGGTAATGTGCCAAAAAATGATTTATAGTGGCACAATTTTGGTTTGGTAATGTGCCAAAAAATTTAAAAACACGATGTGCTTTCATTGAGAGTCGAATTTATATTTGGTAATGTGCCAAAAAATGATTTATAGTGGCACAAAAACACGATGTGCTTTCATTGAGAGTCGAACTCAAGACCTCCCGCTTACTAAACGGGTGCTCTAACCAACTGAGCTATGAAAGCTTGTTTAACTACGGATATCACTTCCTTTCTGTGGTTAGTTTCTACTCTATCCTCATTTATCACCACGTAGAATGTTTTTAGGCCTTTATTTATTTTAAAAAAATAGTCTGGTGCGTTGAGCTTCACATTCACGGGACTGGAGGAAGAATCATATCCTCGAGGAGTGACATAAATGGTCTATTTTAATATAAGCATTAATGACTGATTCCATAACTCAAACCTAAAATCTATAAGCCACACGTGAAAATAATTTTACTGTTGCTTCAAGACTTTCCTTCAAGATCTACTTATTTATTTAGCTTTCAAATTTTTATGTGGAGACCAAAAGTGTGCGAGATTTCTGTGGTTAAAATAGTTGGAAATAAGTAGAGGTGGAAGTTTTACTTGCTGTAGAACTTACTAAACAGGAAGATAAATAATAATGTTACTCAAGATTGTAGATATTTGTTGACATGAACATAGAATTATCATTCAAATTTTGATGGAGGAAAAAGCTACGCAGATATTTTGAGAAACGAAGACCACATTAATATGAAGATTTGTTAATTGAGAAGAAAGGCTCAATGATATGGAGTTTATTCTACTACGAACGGCTTAAACCATGTACGTAGCTTAGGATAGATAATAAGAAATTTATTTTGTTTTTTCCATGTACCAAAAAGAATAATAACATTGAAAATGCAATGGCCCCATATCTTTCTATCTAAGATCATGCAAAGCCATCTCAATAAGATCGGAGTTTTTAGGTCAAACTACATAGAGAGGGGTTAATTTTTTTTAGTTGACGTATATAAATTGAATAATTATAATATACTCGCTATAATCCTACAAATGAGATCTGGAGAAGTAGGATATATACGAATATTATGAAGTAAGAATATAGATAATGTAAATTCAATTAATAATATATAATATAAAAGTTAAAATAATAAAACCTGACTAACAAATTTTAAAAGTTTATGTAATGATATTATTTTGAATTTGATAAGTTGATATAATGACATTAAAATAGTATTGATTAGTTTTAATACTTGAGATTTGAAGAAGATATCAAAAAACTAATTTGATCTTTTTTATAAATACACTATAATAGAGTTTGCATAATGTAGAAGGTTTGACTGTTTGAGAAACTTTAGAATATTTAATAATGAGAGGATAAAAATGGTGAAAGGAAAGTTAAACAAGAAAACAAATATAAGAATAATAATGTTAGAGATCATTTGGTTGGGAACAAGTTATCTCTGGATAATTACTTTTAGGATAAATTATCCTAGGATAAGTTATTCCACCATATGTATGGAATAACTTATTCCATCACTGATGCAAAAATGGTGGAATAAATAATGTAAGAACTACTTAACAACTCCAACCAAAAATAAGATAAGATATTCCTGCATTTTATCTTGGGGATTATTATAATTTATCCCTCACACCAAACAACTCCATAGTTTATAATAATCGTCGGAATATAAATGAGGCAACAAAATAGATAGCTACATAATAAATGATTGTAATGACCCCCCAGGTCATTTCTATAATTTTGCAGCTACTTTATTGTTTTGAACATATGTATAATGACCTTGGGCTATTTGTGATTTGTTGGGACTATTGGGATGGTTATTGGTTGAGTTCTTTGGGAGTTATGTGGATCATGGAGTTAACCGAGAAATTATACCCGTAAAATAAGTTTTCAAGTAAATCCTAATAAATGGCCACAGAATAAGATTCTGACGGTCCCATTAGCTCCGGAATGGTTGAATTAGGCTAGGAGCATATCTGGTACAATTATACTATGGCTTGCAAATTTAGTCGTCACAACGGGTTAATAGTTGTGTCATGTCCCGGACCTAGGGCCTAGATATGACCCGACGAATGGAGAACCCAAAGGGACCCAAACAAGCCTCTTATCATATCATTACACATCCTTGGTCGCGAAAGCAGTTAAACATCAATAAGAGAACATAAAATAAGGATAAAAAGGGGTTAAGGGAGTCTTTCATAGCTTAAAATATACGAGAGTCAAGAGAGTCAAAGCTCAAAGCAACATTACATAATTTGTCAAACAACACCTCTAAACTTAGAATTGAGCGGGGGCTAAGACAACTTTCTGGGCTCACCCTCAGAGTCAAAAATGTACAATAGAAGAAAGAGAGTCTTTGCATAACATAAGATCAAAAGATATCATCCTCGGAGTTGAGGACTTACCAAACTTGCTTCAAAGATAGTACTAGCCACGTGGAGGAGGAAGATGATCAAGTGGAACTCTGGTTCCTAGATGGTAACATCATGTAGGCATAAAGTATGCGTTAGTACCTTTGAATGTACTAAGTATGTAGAATGCAATGCAACAAGATATTGGTAACATAAGCAAAATGCACAAAAATAGGCAATGGATGAGCATAGTAACAATATGGCATGCATGAATGTTGCTTGAAGTAAAACATGCTTATATAGAACATGTTACGTGTGTAGGAAGAGACCATCATATAGAGACTAAGGCCTACCACCCCTTTGGCGAAGCGATCGAGCTACAAACCCCCAATATGGTAGCATGGGCCTACCACCCCTCGAGTGAGGTGATTGAGGTACAAATCCCCCAACATGGTTGTACGTGCCTACTACCACCGAGCGAGGCAATTGAGATACAAATTTTCCAACATGGTTGCAGGGTCCTACTACCCCCTGAGTGAGACAATTGAACATAGTTTCACGAGCCTACTACCCCTCGAGCGAGGAAATTAAGGTACAAACCTCCCTCCCAACATGGTTGTTCGGGCATATCATCCCCTGAACAAGGCGTGGTCAACTTGTAATACTATAGATACTATTCACGAAATCAACACATTTATACATTCCTTTCATCATAGTAAAGTCACTTAACTCATAAGCCATGCAAGACCTTCAATAACTCCAAAACCCTTAACCGGATATTTTATCAAACACTTGGTGGGTGTGTAATGCTAGTTCAAAATCATGTAATTCAAGAGTAAAATCATGTGAGAAAACTTAATGTAAATCAACCCCTAACACTTGGTAACACCCTCATGCATGATACATTAAAACCCTTCATCAAATCTAATCATAGAACATAGATTCCTAGCTCAAAACATGCTTAAACCGTCCACATTTCATGAAAACCACGACATAGTTTATAATCATATTCATAGTAAGAATACCCATAAGTAAATCAACTTGAAAATATGTAATTTATTTAAAAAGGAAAGTTGGACACCATGAGTGAAAGGACCCAATTGTTGAAACTCACATGCCTCAACTTTGAAGATTCCCTTGATGAAGATTGGAATGGAGTTTGAAGCTTGAATGAAATCCTTAGATCCGAAATGAGATTGAGACACTTAAATTTTGGGTGAAATATTTGTCTAAATGTTAGAGAGGGATCTAGGGAATGTCTTGAATGATATTAGGTTGAAAATGACTAAGTATAGGTGTATTTAAGCATAGGAAGGTTTAGGCCCAAGGATTCAAAGTCTTGGACTGAACTAAAAAAAACTAGCAACAAAATGTACAGGTCCGCATTTGGTCCATAACGCGGACCCAATGTGGAGGGAAACTTTACATAGGTCCGCACCCTGGCCATGTCGCGCCAAGGGCATGGATCGATTCTACATAAGAAATTTTTGAGAAAATAAAATTTTGATACGGTTGCTCTAAAATTGGGGTTATATCCATTTTCCACTCAATTTTTCCCTCTGATTACGAATATGAAGTCGAATTTTTCATATCACGCACAAATTTTGAGATATATAAAAATTATGATTATAAACATTTTCGAGGCACATTTTCGAGGCACATTTTCGAGCGCTTTTTGGGGTGTTTCAATATCTCTCCCTTGGGAACATTCATCCTCCAATGTAAAAGAAACATATATAAGAGAATAATCAAGATGAGTTCAGCCCAATACATGAATGCAACAATGTACTTAAACATCATTTCAAAATCTCAATATAAATATCAAAATCACCATGAACTTATCAACATAAATATGAATGTTTCCAATGACATAAGGGCTGAAACATAAGACTTGAAATCACATAGGGGACTTAGATTAGTACCTTAGTCTTAAGTAGATAGAAGAGATAGAGATATCATTTTTGCATATCCGCTTCGGCTTCCCATGTGTCACTTTCAACTTGTTGATTCCTCCAAAGGACCTTAACGAAGGCTACATCCTTGTTCCTCAACCGCTTTACTTGTCTAGCCAAAATTTCTACCTAAACCTCTTCATAAGTCAAGATGTCTTCAAAAACACCCACAACATCCAATGGCACAATAGCATTTGGTCACCCACACACTTCCTCAACAAAAACGACACATGGAAGACTGGATGAACCAAGTCCATTTCACTAGGCAACTCCAACTCATAGGCCACCTTATCCTCAACACTATATAAGGACCTACAAATCTTGGACTCAATTTACCCTTTTTACCAAAACGAACAACACCCTTCATGGGTGAATCCTTCAAATAGACCCAATCACCAACTCAAATGCAAGATCCCTTCTCCTTACATCAACATAGGACTTTTGACGAATTTGGACTATTTTCAACCTCTCTCTTATCAACCTCACTTTCTCCAAGGCCTCCATAACCAAATCCAGACCCAACAAAATCATCTCTCTCACTTTAAACTACCCAACCGGTGATCTATAACATCTACCATGAAGGTCCTTAAAAGGAGTCATACCAATGTTTGCATGATAGCTATTATTATAAGTAAACTCAATCAATGGAAGATGGTCATCCCAACTACCCTTAAACTCTAATATACAAGATCTAAGCATATCCTCAAGAATTTGGATAGTACTTTCGTCTTGGATATCCGTTTGAGTATGAAAGGTCATACTAAGCTCAACCTTGGTACCAAGACCTCTTTGGAAGGACCTCCAAAAGTGAGAAGTGAATTGAGCACCATGATTCGATATAATAGACAAGGGCATCCCATGCAATCTAACCAATTCATGAATGTATAATCTAGCATATTCTTCAGCCCCATAAGTAGTCTTAACCAGTAGGAAATGAACCGACTTTGTCATTCTATCAATCACAACCTAAATAGAATCAAAAAACCTTTATAATCTTAGGCAACCCAACCACAAAATCCATGTTGATTTCCTCCCACTTCTAAGTAAGAATCTCTATATCTTGGGCTAGGCCACCCAACCTTTGATACTCCACTTTCACTTGTTGGCAATTATGGCAACTGGACACAAACTTAGCAATGTCTTTCTTCATACCATCCCACCAAAACACATCCCTCAAATAACTATACATCTTAGTAGAACCGGGGTGAATAGAATAAGAAGAATTATGAGCCTCATCAAGAATCTTCTCTCTCAATTCTTCAACACAAGGCACACACAATCTACTTTGATACCTAAGGGCACCATCTCCCTGTTGGGAAAAAACCTTCACATTATCATCTCTCACTAAGATCTTCAATTCTAGCAAGGCGAGGTCAAAATCTCGCCTTATCTTCACTTCCTCAATCAATGAAGATTTGAAACCATCAACCACCACTACTCCACCATTGTCAACCTCCTCCAATCTAACTCCTAACCTAGTCAATCAATGGACCTCTCTAGCCACCTCTTTGCCACCATCATCAATATGAGCTAAGCTACCCATAGACACCCTACTCAAAGCATCAACCACAACATTAGTCTTACTGAGATGATAATTCACATTCATATTATAATCTTTAAGAAGATTTAACCACCTTTGTTGTCTCAAGTTGAGATCTTTTGAATGAAAACATATTGGAGACTCTTATGATCGGTAAAACACATCGACATGCACTCTATACAAATAATGACGTAAAATTTTCAAAGCAAATACCATGGTGGCTAATTCAAGATCACGGGTAGGATAATTTTTTTCATGCACCTTAAGTTTCCTAGAGGCATAAGCTATCACCTTACCATTTTGCATTAAAACACATCCCAATCTAATTCATGAGGCATCACAATACACAACGAACCCTTCTGGTAGAGACAAGATAGGAGCGAAGACAAGCTTATCTTTCAAAGTTTGGAAACTCTTTTCACACTCATCAGTCCACACAAATTAAGCCTTTTTTTGAGTCAACTTAGTCATAGGAGAAGCATTAGAAGAGAATCTATCCACAAACCTCCGGTAATAACCGGCTAAGCCCAAGACACTTCTAATATCCGATGGAGTCAAAGGTCTAGGCCAATTTCTAATCACTTCCATATTTTTAGGATCCACCTTAATACCATCCCCCGACACCATATGACCTAGAAAAGCAACCTCTTGCAACCAAAACTCACACTTCTTATACTCAGCATACAACTTCTCTTCCCTCAATATTTGTTTCACCAGTTCAAAATGACTCACATACTCCTCCTCACTATGGGAATAGATCAAAATATCATCAATGGAAACCATCACAAACAAATCAAGGTAGGGTTTAAAGACCATATTCATAAGATCCATGAAGAAAGTTGGTGCATTGGTCAACCCAAAAGAGATAACCACAAACTCATAGTGCCCAGGCCTAGTCTGGAAGACCATCTTGGGAATGTCACACTCCCTCACCTTCACTTGATAATACTTGGACCGAAGGTCAATCTTAGAGAAATGACTAGCCCCTTGAAATTGGTCAAATAGATCATCAATCCTTGGTAAAGAGTACTTATTCTTGATGATGACTCTATTAAGTTGTCGTTAATCAATGCACATTCTAAGGGACCTATCCTTATTCTTCACAAATAGCATCGGTGCACCCCAAGGTGATTGAATAGACCCAATAAAACCCTTCTCTAACAAATCCCTCAATTGCTAAGTTCAACTCCTATAACTCTGTCGAGGCCATATGGTAAGGGGGAATAGAATTGGGTTGAGTATTGGGAAGGAGGTCTATAGCAAAGTCTTTTTCCCTTTTGGGAGGAACACTGGGAAGATCATTAGGGAAGACATCAAGAAAGTCATTAACTACCAGAACCTACTATATAGGAAAGTCCTTGAACTCAACATCCCTAGCCCTCACAAGATGATAGAGATACCTCTTAGAAATCAACTTATGGTCTTTAATGCAAGAAATGAATCTACTCTTAACCACCACATCATGACTCTCCCACTCAAGAATAGGTTCATTTGGAAATTGGAATTTGACCCTACGAGTTCTACAATCAATAGAATCATTAGAATCATAGTATGCATGCAACACATCTATCCCAAGAATAACATCAAAATCCACCATATCCAACTCAACAAAACCACAAGGCAACATTTTATGCAAAATGCGAATGGAATAATTTTTATAGACTCTTCTAGCAACAATAGATGCACTAACAGGAGTAGACACTTCATATGGCTCACACAACAATTCAGGTTCAACATGAAACTTTTTGGCAACAAAGGAGTAATAAAAGAAAAAGTGGCAACCGAGTCTATCAATGCATATACATCAAAATCAAAGACTTTTAAAATATCGGTGATGACATCGGGTACCTCATCTACCCCTTATCTCCCTTGGAGAGCATAGAACTGATTGTGCCTTGGGGCACTATCTTGTTGGCCACCTCTCCCCCTAGGAACTACATTATTGTCTTGTGGACGAATATCCTTACCCTTGTTAAGGTTACGAGGATAATACATCACCTTATACCCCACTTCCCCACAACTATACAAGTATTAGTATCCCTCAAGCATGGGCCATTATGACTCTTACCACGTTTTGGACGTATAGAATTAGGCACCACCCCACCATCACCTTGGACCCTTGGATTGTCATTGGAAAACCTTCTATTAGGAGCATAAGAAGACCTTTGGCCTTGATGAAACCGACCACCTTTGAGACTTTGAATTTACTATCAAAACGGGCCCTTTTATCCTCGCCACTCCTCCTTTTTCTTAGTTTCTCCCCTTCCAACTGTTTAGTGTATGTCATTAGGCGGGACAATACATATCACTTATCAACATAGTAGCACGACACTCCTCATTAACCAAATTGAATATGCGCATCACAAATTTGTTCATCCTAAACCTTGGCTCAGCCACCATTTGTGGAGCATATTTAAAGAGCTAGTTGAACCTGAGGGCATACCCCCTCACACTCATAGAACCTTGCTTCAAATTCATGCTCTCCATCATTTGACCTCTCCAAACTCAAGAGGGAAAAATCGACTAAGAAAATTCGTCTTAAACTCCTCCCAAAGAATCACATTGTTGTTCCCCTTCTTCTTTTTCCATTGGGTAAACCAAATTTGAGCCACCCCCTTGAGTTGGTATGCCGCCAACTCCGCCTTCTCCTCTAATCTCACACTCGTAATAGACAGAACTTTGTATACCTCATCAATAAATTCTTTAGGGTCCTCATCCACTTTAGACCTATTGAACTCCTGTGGGTTCATCCTTATTAAATCCCTTACCTGTAGATGTCGGAGTAGGAGCATGAGGGGCTTGGGTCTTTGGTTGATTTGATTGGTCATGGCTTGAGCTAGCATGGCAATAATATTCCAGAACTCTTTTTGAGTTGGTTGCTCTTCGGGAGTGCAGGCTCTTCTTCCTCTTGGGATAGGCATAATCTAGCATAGCAAAGAACATTCGTTACGGAAAAACCTTACCTTAACTTCTATAGGATGAATAGAGTAAGAAAAAGGAAAACATTTCCTAAAACATCTCATAGCCTATTACTCATAGTCGTGGTGCACTTCACAACCATGACTAATCGACGTGATGTGTTGAATGCAAAGGACCATTAACAACTTAGTACTCTGATACCATCTTTGTCATGACCCGAACCTAGGGCCTAGGCGTGACACGGCAAATGGGGAACCCGAAGGGACCTCAAACAAGCCTCTTAGCATATCATTACACATCTTTGATCACAAAAGCAATTAAACATCAATAAAAGAATATAAAATAAGGATCAAAAGAGGCTAAGGGAGTCTTTCATAGCTTAAAACATACAAGAGTCAAGAGAGTCAAAGCTCAAAGCATCATTACATAACTTGTCCAACAACACCTCTAAACTTAGAATTGAGCGGGGGCCAAGACAACTTTCCGGGCTCATCCTCATAGTCCAAAACATACAATAAAATAAAGAGAGTCTTTGCATAACATAAGATCAAAAGATATCGTCCTCGAAGTTGAGGACTCACCAAACTTGCTTCAAAGATAGTACTAGCCACATAGAGGAGGAAGATGATCAAGTGGAGCTTCGGTTCCTATATGGTAATATCATCTAGTCATAGAGTATGCGTTAGTATGTTTGAATATACTAAGTATGTAGAATGCAATGCAACAAGAGATTGGCAACATAAGCAAAATGTGTAAATATAGACAATGAATGAGCATAATAACAATATGGCATGCATGAATATTGCTCGAAGTAAAACATGCTTATATAGAATATATTACATGTGTAAGAAGAGTCTATCTTATAGAGACCAAGTCCTACCACCCTCTTGGCGAGGTGATCGAGGTGCAAACCCCCAAACATGGTTGCATAGGCCTCCCCCCTCCTGAGCGAGGCGATTGAGGTACAAGCCCCCAATATTATTACATGGGCCTACTACCCCTCGAGCGGGGCAATCGAGGTACAACCCCCCCCCCAATATGGTTTCACGGGCCTATTACCCCCCCTCCAGCGAGGCAATTGAGGTACAAACCGCCCAACATGGTTGTTCGGGCCTACCACCCCTCGAACAAGGCATGGTAAACTTGCAACACTATAAATACTATTTGTGAAATGAATACATATATACATTTATTTTATCATCATAAAGTCACTTAACTCATAAGTCATGCAGTAGACCTTCAATAACTCAAAAACCCTTAACGGACATTTTATCAAATACTTGGCAGGTGTGTAATGCTAGTTCAAAATCATGCAATTCAAAAGTAAAATCATGCGAGAAATCTTAATGTAAATCAACCCTCCAATACTTGGTAAGACCCTCATGCAAGATACATCGAAATCCTTCATCAAATCACATTATAGAACATAGATTCCTAGTTCAAAACATGCTTAAAAAGTCCACATTTCATGAAAACCCCATCATAGTTTATAATCATATTCATAGTAAGAATACCCATAAGTAAATCAACTTGAAAACATGTAATTTGTGAAAAATGAAATGTTGGGCATCATGGGTAAAAGGACCCAATGGTTGAAACCCACATACCTCAACTTTGGAGATTCCGTTGATAAGATTGGAATGAGAACTTGAAGCTTGAATGAATCCTTAGATCTGAAATGAGATTAGAACACTTGAATTTTGGGTGAAATATTTGTCTAAGTGTCAAAGAGAGTTTTGGGAAATGTCTTGAATGATATGAGATTGAAAATGACTAAGTATAGGTGTTTTTACTCATAGAAAGGCTTAGACGAACTAAAAAAAACTAGCAACAAAATGTACAGGTCCGCATCTAGTCCTTGATGCAGACCCAAAGTGGAGAAAAACATTACACAGGTTCGCGCCCTAGCCGCATCGCGCCAGGGGTGTGGATCAATTCTAGATAAGGAATCTTTGGAAAAATAAAATTTTGATACGGTTTCTCTAAAATCGGGATTATATGCATTTTTCATTCAATTTTGCCCCCTGATCACGAATATGAAGTTGAATTTTCGATATCATGCACGGATTTTGAGATATATGAAAATTACGATAATTATGGACATTTTTTAGACACATTTTCGGACACTTTTTGAGGCACTCAAGTTGACTCAGTCAACGTCTTTGGAAATCGTGCTCTAGATGAGAATTTTGATAGCGCGATTAGCTTCGGAACGTCGATTTTGGTCTACATGACCCTTCGTTTGATACTGGGGACGTCCTGATGTGATTTGACCCCTTGAGGGCTTTTCATTGAATGTTGCACATAAAGAAGTGGGACTCCTGCTTTATTGTAGAAAGCTCCGTTGAAAATTGTGACTGCACTATTGGATCCAGAATATCAAAATTCATAGGTATATATAGTTTATTTGTGAAAATCAAAATCCAATGAGCCTAAAACATTAAAAAAAAGAATTAAATGATTGTTGAAGAGAAAAGGATGAGGTAGCAGGTCTTAGCGCCGACACGTGGTGCAATCAAGATCTGTCACATGTCAACAGCGTGTTAGCACAGGCCAGCCTAACAAATTGGACAAATGCAATTAGTTGATGTGAAAATGGTACTTATTAAGTATGGTACAGAGATGAAAAATATAGAATATTACTATTGGTGATGTTAGAGCATAAATGATTCAGTAATTCAAGGTTTAGTAAAATTTTGAAAGAAATAATAGAAATTTATCGATCGAATAGTGAGTGCAAGAAGATGCAAAGAACTATTTACAATGATTTTCATAAATTTACATGGGAGGAAACTCCTGCCCTACACTGCATTAGATTTTTTTTTTAAAAAATAATTCATTTCGTCCCACTTCGCATTTATTTTGTTTCAGTACCGTACAAGCTTTATGTTGATTGTACCTCTTTCATTATAAATGTTTTCCTAAATTTTGAGTTTTATCTAACATCTACTATCCATTTAGTGTTATGTAATTTGTAGATTTGCGCTATTTATTATAGATTTGTTGGTACTAGATCTAATTAGCTAAATTTTTATTATGTTCAATGTTCAAATTTTAAACTTTAATTAGCTAAATTGTTCAAACTTGTTATTATATTTATTCTTAACATTAATTATTTATTCACCTGATTATTTTTCAAGATGTAATTTTGAATACTAATTAATAGTAATAGTGTGATAAAATAAGCATATCAATTCTTTTATTTTTTTTTGAAAAAATTGCAGGACTATACACTTTAAGAGGCCAACTTACGGTGCATGTCATATCCAAAAATATTTACACTTTTAGGTTGTTTATTTACATTCATGTACTTTCTCTTTTTAACATTTTTATTTTTTGAAAAAATTAAAAACATGTAAGTACAAATTTACACTAAAAGTTATTTCTTTTTAATCTATACAAAGATGCACTTTTTCTCTTTTTAAAGAAAAGTTAAATTATTATGATCTGATATTGACAATACATTACATACTTTTCCCTTTCCCAAAGTTGGCTGCCAAAGCTAAACTTTTTCCATTTTTTGGGTTAAACTTTTTTAATATTTCAAAAAATGAACCTTTCATATTCCATTAGCATTTTCTTCTTTCTATTCATCTTCTGTTACGCCTGAAAATTCTTGTTTTGTGTCATTCTCCGTGCATTGGTTAATGTTGTTTAGTTTTATTTTAATTCTTTATTTTTTTTCTACTATATCACTGTTCTATGCCATGGGAGAAAATACCCCAGTTAGAAAAAGTCCACGTTTAATTATAGAGGCTATTTCTTTGGATAGTACACCTACAAAATGCTCAAGGTCAAACTTCAATCTATTAATTTTTTCACCAATTGTCAAACAATGGAGGCAGATCGAAAGTCATTGTAGTTGAGTCGTCGAAGAAAAAGGATCCCGACAAGGATCCATCGAATTCTTTAAAGAAAAGAAATTCCAACAAGGAAAAAAGTTTGAAGAAAAATAATTCTGGCAGGGAAAAAAATTTGAAGAAAAAGTAAAAAGTATGTAATATTACTTTTTTCATTTTTTTTGTAATTTTAGTTTATATTCAGAAACTCTACATTTCTTTTTTGTTTAATTTGTTGAGTGAGTAGTTGGTTGACGATGATTTTTTATTGATTTTTTGTTGTTGTTGTTGTTGTTGTTGTAGTAATTATGTTAACAAATTTCTCTAGGTGGTAATATTGATGGCTACCATTCTTTTTGGTGATTATGATGCTTTGTATTTAAAAATATCGTAAATAGTCCTCCATTTTCAAAGTTGGTGATATTGTTGCTTAATTTATCTTTTTTTGATATTTTTTTAGTATTTTTTTATTTAAAATATGTTCTCTAGATTGTGTAAAGATGGTGTATATCTTTGTTTCCCCTTCTATCAACTCTAGAAGTGTTAGTTTATGGTATTATAACCAACACAATCCTTGTTATTTTGGTTTTGAGTTTTGGTGTTTATAATTTCTTTATTTTGATTAATGTTATTAATTGGTGTTGCAGTTAGTGATATTGTTGCTCAACATTTATTTTGGTACTTTTTTAGTATTTTTTTGCTTTAAGATATATTCATTAGGTTGTGTGCAGATGGTGTATTTCTTTGTTTCCCCTTTTATTAATTCTCTAAGTGGTAATTTTTTGTGCTATAACTGACACAATCCTTGTTATTTTGATTTTGAGTTTTGGTGTTTATATTTTTTTATTTGATTAATGTTAATAAGTTAGTCTTGTAGCTACTGATAATGTTTGGGGTTCTTTATGCCTTTTATGTCTTTGAATGTCATTTTTTAAACTTTTTTTTCAAAGTGATATAAACCTTTATTTTTACCATAGTATTGAAGTAATACCATATGGTTGAATACTGGTGTTATTTGTTGGCTGATTTTCTGATATTATTCGTTGACTCAATATTGGTGTTATTCGTTGACTGTGTTCTTTTTGTATGTTATATTTGTATGATATGTGAAAAAATTTTGGCAACTTTTCTGGTTATTTGTTTGCAAGGAAAATGGTAGTTGATTGTTGGCAGCATGTGATTTTATTTTTGGGGTTGCTGTTAGTTGAACATTATTGATTTTTTGGTGATATGTCTTGATTATATGTCCTGATTTTTTTTTTGTTTTTTTAGACAGTTGATTGAATTTGTTGGTTATATTATTGTACACTAATTGTGGCCTATACACTTGTATTTTTGTCGAATACTGTTCCGAAGGCCAGTTTGATATTTCGACTTGTTTCATAGACCCGTATCTTTGGTTTGAGGTATGACGCATTGCTTCGAGAGTATGAAAGTCGAAAGATAGAGGATGAAGCAATTAGTGAAAACGAAGTCACTGGGAAAGTTGTTAGTCGATTCGAGGTTCCTAAAGTAACTAGGGAATATATTCCGGCCAGTGACAATGTGGGTCGTTCAAAGTTGGTATCTGGAAGGAAGAATTAGACACTTTACTATCATATTTTGACTTTTTAGTCATTTCTGTAAAAATTGATTTTTTATGTATTTTTGTTAAGACTTTTTGGCTTTCTCGTCAGTTTTATGGATAAGCAGTTCTTTATTGTTAGCGCTCATACAATTTACAGATATTTGGTTTAATGTTGATTGTATTTCTGGTTATATTATTGATTTTTATGCTAGCACAATGGTTTATGTGAGGATTTTTCGTCAGCTTTTTAATATACTTTCAACCAAAACAAAACAAAATCAAACTATACCTAATGGTTGTCGATATTTTAAACCATAAATAAATTGAATATATTATTTTTATTAAAACCAGCACTAGCCTGTACTATTGATTTAACATAAAATTTTACATAAATAATTTGCAAATTTTTTGTTTAATGTTGGTTGTATATTTGGTTAATTTATTAATTTTTTATGGTGATACAATATTTTTTTGGTATTTTTGGTATTTTTTCAAAATAAAATCACCTTTGATTTGTAAATTTTACTTTACATTTTTGGCAACTTGTCTAGACATTTGGTTTATTCTTTATTATTTTTTTTGTAAAATTATTTGATTCTAAAATTACACAATGGTTAAGATGGAAGGACCTTCACATCTTGTACTCAGATAAATTTTTCAACATAGTTTCAATCAAAATAAAGCCAAACAATTGTGCATATTTTATACCACAAATAAATTGAATTACAATTGCACACACAAATCATCATTAATATTATACCACTTAGAAACATAGATCATAATATCTTTAATAAGAATATGATTTCAACCAAAACAAAGTCAATTAAAACACTACTTTTTTTTCAAATTTTAAACCATAAATAAAGTAAACTACAATTGCATATACTATTTACTACTACCACATGAACAGAGAGAAAATAGAGAAGGGCTTTAATTGCATATAGCCTTTTTTTAATGTACGGAAAAGGGCCAAAAATGCTCTAAAAGTAATAGAATGATACAAAAATGTTCTTCATCTACCTATAGGGCCTAAAATGTTTTTCTCATCTACTTTTGGGGCCTAAAATACCTTTTTTAAAAAAAATATTTATTTAATAATTTAAACAATTATCTCATACACATAGCAGTCATTTATTGGTTGAAAATTAATTATTCAAAATTATTTATAAATTAAATTTGACCCATCCAAAATTATTCAAACCTGCCCTAAATTTTCCCCTAACCTGCTCCAAAATAAGATTTGACATTCCCTAATTCATTCTGTAAAATAGTGTCTTTACTGACGTCGAAATTAAAGAGGTTAAGGAGGTCGGCAGTGGTGTTGGGTGATTTCAATACCCTTATAATTATCTTAGGAACTGTTATTGTTATGAAAAAAATACACAAATACACAACTTATCTTACCATAATCTCTAAAATCTTTTACCTTTTAAAAATATTACAAAAATATCAATTTTTTACATTATCTAACTTGTCATATGATACTTAGGAACCAACCTTCTTGTTCAACTTTCAATAACAATTATTACGACTATTTTTTTTTTTGACAAATAGTTAATCAATGTCAATCACCAATTAATTACCTCCCTTTCAGAATTTAATTTCAAATTTTTACCTTTTCTGGAGTTATCTTGGAAAAAAGAAGAGACCGTCGGTATCCTTCTTTATTCCAACAAGAAATCATTTTTCCTTTTTCTCTCTCTCTCCCATTTCTTTATCAACTAAAATATTTTTATGGATTCAAGTCATTCTTTTAGTCTTAGTTTAACTCAATCTATTGTTGATAATGACGACGTTCATCCACTTTCAATAGATGCAACAGAATAAGTAGATCCTAATAATGTGACTGATTCAATTGACGAAGTTTTTCTAGAAGAGATGGTAGTGATGAAGGACACGGGATCAAGTTCCAAATCTTCAATAAAAAAAATGCCTGCAAAGAAGAGGAAAAAAGTTAAACCCATTATTGTTCATCCTTTCTTTGGCAAATGTAAGTTCTTTTAACTTGATTTTGTTCATTGATTATGCTTATTTCTTCATTAGAGGTTTTCACAGTGTTGTATTGAGTATTAATTGTTACACATTCCATTAACAAAAAGTATCAAATAAGATTTTCTAATTCATTTAAAATTGATATAGAAAGTTGATACCTATTAAGTTGATACATATTAATTAGATATTTGTAATATAATGTTGGTACATACTTTTGAACAGATTATTAATGTCTACAATACAATATTAATTCTTGATAAACTGATATCAGATTTTAAATATTTGCAGTAGAATATTGATACCTATTTAATTGATACACAGCTTTTCTAAATATTATGCAGTGAAGTGTTGATAGATGTTTTATATTGGTATTGTTGTTTGTTGATACCTGCCTCATATGGACATGTATATTGATACATAATAGTAATAAATATTATGAGGATGATAATAAAGGTCTCTTTTATTTATTGATATGTAATACTATGAATATGCAGTGTATGTGTTGATACCTGCATATTGGATATACCCATAGTATTAAGAAAAATTTTTACATGTCAGTGTAGACATGTAGAGAATGAACAAGAGTTCCTTCCTTAGAGTCAAAATGACACGGTTAGTGTAGATGGAGAAAATAGCTATGAATCAGCTGAAGAACAGATTCTTATTATAGATGATAAGATAAGTCCAACCCGTACACACATATATTAGGTGTTTCAAATGAGAAGAATCAAAAATATTCTCATTTATCCTTTACTCATATGTCTTTTAAGTTCAAAATTTGTAACATGTTATTGGCAGGGTGAGGGAAAAAAAGAGACGATATGGAAGATGAATAGCCACCTATTGTCGTTAAAGATATCAGTCACATAAGTGGGGTTAGTGAAAGCAAAATGACTCTATCTGCGGAATCAAGTGATTCTAATTGCTCCGATGGTAGTACTGGTTTCTTTGCCTTCTCTGTGCAAGTATCGTCATTGCTTCAAATTATAAAACTCTCTTATTTAACAGGTATCAATGTAATTTGATCGATGTTTTTCTATAACTACAGGTTGAGGTGGGAATTAATGGGCAGTCCAGCTCAAATGTCAAAACTTAAAGAAGAGGATGCTGAACAAGAAGAAAAAGAAGGCCCAATTATCGGGAAGCATAAGACTTGATGCAGCATGCGTCATCACTGCTGCAGATTTCTTTTTTTTCCCATAGGACATTTTCTCACTGAATTCATCAAACTCTTTAAGAATATATATTGGATTGTTCTTTCGTTGATCAATTTTTTTTGTTGTTTAGTAGTACGTTTTACTTATTTCCAACAACAAAAATTGAGGAATCAGAAAGAGAACTAAAATGCATATACCAATGTATAGAAGTGGGAAAAATGGTATTTCAACAGCACTGTTCAAAACACAACACATTACTAACTAATCATACTTGAGAAATTTACTGTCACCATTAATTATTTAAGCAACATCATTTGCATAGTAAAATACAAACTATAGCAGACAATTTCTCAATTAGAATACATGTTTATGTTCTTAGAACAAGTAACTGCAGATATAATCTTGCTTTGGCAGTTTCGGCAAAAAATGCTTCATCTTGATTTTCTTTAGCAATGACAATTGCAACAACATAAGCTTCTCTTACCAACTCTACTTCCTGCATTACTATTTCATTTGGCTAATCCTGTAAATAAATTTGAGAATTACAATGCAACATAAGAAGTTGAAAAGATGAATATATCATGTTCTTTATAGCATTTCCGTACCCAGAAATTGAGCAAGATACATACATAATTATAAGATATATAACAATGTTAGTACAATATTCAAGAAATCATGTCAAGGTGATTGTTTGCTTATCGTTTCAATGTTTTCGTCGCATAAGTAAGGGGCAACATCATAATCTTCAGCTAAAGTCCTAGAACCATTCTTTGTCAGTTGTTGAACAAGCTGAATTAATCATGCAATTTCGTGCCGCACTACCTCAATTTTACATTAAAATGATACATAATTTTAATTTTTTCAGCGCAACACATCAATTAAACAATGATGATGACAAAATTTTACTTATCAAAAATTTTATATGATTCAAAATCAACGAAGTATCATTAATTTATTTATTTTTCTTCTGACTTAAAGTTATTCATTAAACATTACATTTCTCATTAACCATATTCACTTTTGTATAATAAAAATAAGTAAATTTGATAGATACTTTAGAAAATTAAATAAGGCCTGATACCCAATATTTTATAGATAATCTTTCCTTCTAGGTATCAAATGACATAACTAGTGTGTTTTCATATATCAAACAAAGCAGATACACATAAAAAAATTATATAGTTGATTAGATACTTGATACTCGAAAATATTTTTAGATTTTTTATATTTGATACTTGAATATATGTACTTAATTTAAGATTTTGATACTTGAATCTATCTATTTGATTATTGGACAAAATTTTAAGTTATTTGTGTTGTACATACTTGATACTTGACTTAATGTACGTGAAAAGTATATTTGATACTTGAATTATAATTTTTCAGTTTTGGAATCCCCCAAATGAATTTTTACAAACAGTTGATGTGCTTTCATGTATGACTACATAAACAACATAAAATTTGTGTATTAATTCACCAAAATTCTTACACAAAGACACACAACCTAACATGGTGTTGCGGATTCCAAATCCCGACTCCTTTTTTCTTTATTTCAATATATAACCTAACATGGCGTTGCGGATTGAAATAAGGGAGGAATTACCTTTGACAACATATTGAATCTCAACTTATTCCCTTCGTTCATCGATCCCCAACTCCGCAGATATCACAGCTCCGAGATTACCATTGTTTTGTATAGATTATACAATATATCAAGATTCATATTCGATGATATTTTTTCGGAGGCATCAAAATACTGAAAAATTGAACAATAATGTTTATTATTTTTTTTTTAATTTTGAAACCAACAATCTGTTATGAATTTTTTGGGGTTGATTTAAACAATGACAATGCTTTAGCATTAATTAAGGGATCATCATTAATTATCAGATTTTTTCCTTAAATAACGTAACAGATTCAAAATCTAATAGAGGTATCATTCGCTAACTCCAGGTATCAATGGACACAGAAAAAGTTGAGATTTTCTGTAATTTTTGAAAGAAACGAAAAAAATGAGAATTATGACTAAACAGTATGTCATTTATAAAATTTATATCATTATCATCATCGGGCATTCTACATGTTGTTTGGTTTTTGTTTAAAAATGAAAAGGGTCATTATCCCACATTGAAAAATTATTGAAGAGTAGCTTGGAGGCTTGCCTATATAAGGGGGCTTAAGTTATGTTTTCAAATATACCAAACCAAATACATTTCTAACATTGTTTGTTAGGAGAATGTACTGAGTTTTATGTGATTGTAAGAATTTTTCACATAGTGGTCTGTTGTTGTCTTTTCACAACGGTTGTGATTTTTCTCAGTTTTTGGGTTTTCACGCTAAGTTTTTGTGTTGTTTTATTTCTCAATTTTTTCTTTTTTGCGAAAGGGGTGGAGATCTCGGGGTTTATGGGATAGAGTTTTTTTCCAACAAGTGGTATCAGAGCGAGGTTACCTAGCTTGAGGGGAGAATCTTAGTATGCTCTGTGGTCGCAGCTTTGGCTGATCTTTCACATCAGAAAAGATTTTCTGGTTCAAGAAGCTTGTAGTAGGGGAAGATGGTGTAATTGGAGTATCGAGACTTGTCAGAATTTGTTAGACCCCGTAATTAACTAAATGGAGGTCAATTGCTCATTCGGAAAAATTGTTGTGATTGAGATGTATTTTAAATTTTTTCTAACTTATGGTGCGTGAGTATGGAATCAAGTGAATTTTTACGGGTAAAAATTTAGTTGAAGTCGGAAGTCCTTAATTAGATTAAAATAGAAAAGTTTGGGACCTAATTGATCAATGGGCTAACTAGGAGCCCTTATGTTGCAATTTCCAAGAGTT